>OY744505.1:6520590-6640869 GCA_963556185.1 Pseudopediastrum boryanum
AAGCAGCATCTAGCATCAGGTCTTAGCATGCTCGAACCCCAAGTCTGGACGTGCTCCTTGGCCAGAGGGGCCTGAAATGTGCAGCCCGGCCACTGGCACCTTCCCCACATTTTTCTCTCTTATTGCACTTAGGAAAAGCTGTCTCTCTATTGCAAGACCTTGAGGTGCAGAACCTACAGTATTTCTGCTATGGCATATAATGAATTGGGTAACAACAATGACAAGATGCTGCCAAACAGTACTGCTTACCCTTCTCAAGTGTGGGTGTGTCCCACTTCCAGTACATGCTGCCCAGCAGAGGCTCCCCCGTCTGAATGGCATTCTCCACAGCAACATAGGCAGCCTCGTACACAGGGTCACGCAGAGTCTGGATGTCTGCAGCGTTGTTTGGGTCGTCAAGCTTCTTGCCAAACTCCTCAAACAGCAGGGGTTTGTTGATGGTCTTAGCAGCCTGCAGATGGGACTGCAACCAGTCCGCCAGGAACTGACCCTGCCTCTCATTGGGGCTGCAGACACACGAGGGCAATGGATTTTTATTACATTTCATGATATGCCATAGCAGTAAGTGCCATAGGCCCCGCACCTCAAGCTGTCACAAAAAACAGCGAGGTGGAACAGAATACGGGTAAATTTCGGCATGTATGACAACATATGCCTAGGCAATGGATTCAGATGTCTTGCTTCTGGAGTGCAGCTTGCTGAATACGCTGCATACAGGGTGATGGACTGAAGAAGCATGTCTATACTGGGGCTGGGTTTAGGGTTAGTGTCCGTCTACCTCTGAAGCTTACAATTCTGGGACTGACAACACAGCTGCAAGTGCTGTGGGTAGATACTGGAACTTCGCGAGCAAGGAGAAGCAACTTAATCACCAATGTCAGGTTGAATTAGGCGGAACATATGATAAGCTCTAGTCCTTGGCATTCACATCAAAATTGCAAGCTTGCAAACCCACCGCAACCTTGAACTCATTTGCAGATATGCTGCCTGACAGAGACCTTGAACTCATTTGCAGATATGCTGATTGACAGAGCCAGCCTCATGAAACTGAGCTGCTGTGTGTGCTCCATGGCAAGACTGTATCCTCCATCCAAGGCACTCACATGAACCAGTTATCAGGCCAAGCATGTGTCACTGCAAAGTCCATGTGCTTGTTGTTCCTAAGGTAGTCCTGCCCGCTCTTCCCAGCCCAATCAGCAGGGTTCTTGGACATCAGGCTGGGCTCACTAGGACCAAAGAACCCCTCAGATCCTGCGAGGGACCAAAGAATTGCAGTTGACCAAACATGTTAGATAGGGTTGTCAGATACATGAGGCAATGGCTTGCTGGTTTTGGGCATGTGGACCAGATGAGTGCTCAGGCAGATGCACATCCCAAGCATCTCAGTGTGGAGGTGCCACAGTGAACTTGCTGTCAGCAATGGCTCTATTAGCCTACGTAGCTCCTTCCTATATGTTGAGCGAGACCACTTCAGAGCTCCTTTTAATATGTTAAAGGAGACCATTGCACAGCCCTCGAGCCGTGAGGCACCCATCACATGAATCCAACCAGTTTCTTAATGTGTTGAGAGCGTGAGATGGGGACTAAGAGCTAAAAGGACAATAGCCGGAGCTCCTTCTAGGCCGAGCTGATGCAGCAACAGAGGAGATATATGCAGCTTGTCCTGATATGAAGCTGCCCATCTATTGGTGGTGTTCCTGCCCTCCCTTGCTGCTCTTGTCAGCAACACTCATTCCACTTGTTCCTCAACCATTCCACACATTGCAAGTGCTTGTCATCCATAAGTTCTTTCATGTAACCTCTCTCTGAATTATTCCTTTTGGCTTTCAGGCAGCAGTCCTAATCAGGGGTGCATGTAATGACAGTACAGGCAGAAGTTTCAGCAGCACAGTGTCAATGTTGCCCCATCCAAAACATACCTGTGGTCACCAAGTGGTTTGGGTCCACCTGCCGTACATAATCAGCCATGTCCGCAAACCAGCTGTCCATATCATCCACACAGCCAGAGTTAGCATCCAACCAGGTCTCACAACGAGGCTCATTCACAAGATTCCAGGCCAAGATGGTAGGGTCGTTCTTGTAAGCCTTGCCGTTGATGCTGTTAACGCGGTTCACGATGAACTTCACGTGGTCCTGGTAAAGCTTCCTAGCTCCGGGGTCAGTGAAGAACAAGGCGTGCCGGCCAGTCTCATACTTCTTCTGGTCTGGGCTCCATGTCTGTTTGCAGCAGTTTGACTGGGTTATAATTAAACATGAAGAAATCAGAAACTGATGATGAAGTGTGTTAGTATTTTGTGTTACATACATATATTGGTCAGGTCAGAGGGGTGCATTTCTCCTGTGTTGCACATTTCAGACAACAACTGGACGTCAGCCAGGCAACTAGCACATCTCTGAGGAACTGCTAGCGTATTGTACTGTTCAAAGTTTTCTGCTAGCGACAACCCTCTGTTCTCAATGCCGGCTCACCCAGCCCACAAACACAGCTCCTCCATGTCTTCCTTGCTTTCTGTAAGGCAACATTCTCCAATGCAAAAGCCAAGCACACAATAGCAAACTTGAGAGGAATAGCTCCTGCCTTGCTACGACTGCCTATGCCTGGCGATCCGTGGCATATTCATAGACTTAAATGAATGCAACTGGCAAGCTGCTGCTTCCTGTAGCCATCCCTGTCTTCTGTTTCTTTAGAATATTATACTCACCGAGCTGTCTACGTCACCATTGCTGTCCATAGGAAACGGCATGGTGCGCCCAGGTACTGTGGTACTCCAATCCACAAACTGCAGTACAAAGGAACACAGGCAAGTAGCCAGGTCAGCTAGGAAGCTGATGCTATCAGACAGAAGATAGATAGCCAATTCAGCAAGATAAATTGGGACAATTGTGGCTGCAGGAACAACTCCATAAACCAGATGAGCAAGTACTAGCTTTCTACAGGGCTGATGTGTTCTTTGCACCATGACTGCAGACCGGATGCAGCGACTGAAGGAGAAATTGATGTATAGACATTAGGACGCAGCACCTCGTGATGTGGATAATCTGCCCGCTGTTCTGCCAAGCAGCATCCTTATGCTGCCATATTTCATTGCTGCTAGCTGATCCTTCTGGTTCCCATAATCCCTTGGCGGTATGTAACAGCAGAACTGGTATAAGCTCCATGTCCCTGTCTCCGTAACAGTTGAGGTGCAGGGGCCTATGGCACTTTTGCTATGGCATATAACAAAATGTAATAGAATTAAGCCCCCTTGTGATCTGGAATTGCAATGGCTGCCCTCTGCAGGTGAGCTGGAATTGCAATGGCTGCCCTCTGCAGGTGAGGCAGCTCACTTGGTCAATGCCATTGTAGTACTTCCAGTTGTCAATGAAGGACAGGACGAGGCTGATGTTATGGCGAGCTGCTGAGTCGAGCACATAGTCCAGGGCCTCCACGCCCTTTGGATCATACCTGTGGGAAGAACAATACTCATCTTGAGCGTGTGCTCTGATAATCTGAGAGGCTATGTTTCACGATTGCAGGTTGCAGGCCCTGAGCAAGGCATAAAACTGCTTGGTTTGCTGTTGACTGGGTCTGGCCAGCACATGGCAAGTCGAAATGGGCTGGCCTGACATACATTGGCTAGCAAGGGATTTAGGGTTGGCTGGTGGCAGCCATTGTTTTCAGCTTGAACAGGAACTTGAGTATGCCGTTGGAGCCTAAGTTGGCTCCTTGTGGGTGGCGCTGCCCCCACCGGCGCCCTGCTTTGACAGGGCCATTTGGTAATTGGTAATTGGTATTGGTATTGCTCCCTTGAAGTGCTTTGGTGACAGCAGTCTGCTGCTCTTGCCATTCCAGCATTTTCACTTATCAGAGTAGGATTAAAATCACATTGAACGGTTTCATAGCCTCTGATGGCAGTGCAATTAAGGAATAATGCTCAAGTCAAACGCCAACACCAGAAGAAGCACCTGCTCCAGAATAATCCAGATGCCCCTGGAGACTTCTGAGAAGCCTGCATGCTTGTCAAAGCAGCATTGGACTACTTGCATTCGAAGCTGGCAACTTACACGCCAGCTGATGTCTGGAAAGGGTGCCTTTCTGAGATGCTGTGTGCCCATGTCCTTGCTGTGCTCATGCCTTTCGCTGCTGCCTCACTGAACACCTTGTCAACATCAGCAGGGGTGCCAGCTGCAGGCACATGAACACACTCGTGAGCTGAAAAATATGACCAACTTCGAAGCAAGTGCTGGATGCTTTCAAACGGTCTCAATAGCAGAATGATGGTAAGGACAGCTGCTATTGCTACTGCTCCCAATAGCTCCCATGTGTATTGGGATGCTGGAGGCAGTGGTGCATAGCAGTTACGGTCTGATAGGACGGACTTGTAATCAGTGTAATATAGTGTGTTCGCCATGTCTGCCTGCAGGATGCTGGGAGGATGTGGCAAACTGGAACTCATGGAGAGACAGAGTGAGACTGGGTGCCGCTTGAATTTACTTACAGGTCAGCTCGAAAGCGTTGAACCCAGTGGGGTAGTAAGGGCGACAGTTCCAGTCGAACTGCAGCACAAGAGCACCGGTTAATCACGTCTTTGGCGCTTGCAACAAGCAAGTGGATTAGGATGAAGGTCCTGGATTGGTAGCATAGGCATCTTATGAGCTCCAGAAGAGGGCGCGATCACGAGGTGGCCTATTCTTGACAAGTTTGGCTTACCTGACCGTCATTAATTCTCACAAACGGAACGAAAGGCTCAGGCACCACTGTCGGCAATCCCTTAACGGTTTTGTTTGCTGTACGTGTGATATTTCCCCTCTGCGTTGTACGAGTGGGGACTGTAATTCCAGCAGCCTTATCTCCGGTCTCAGCATCTGTATCTGCCGCTGGCTCTGTCTGGCTCGAAGGGTCCGCTGCTTTGTCTACGCAACAGTCACTGCCAGTGGTCTGCGAGCTTGCCGCCTTTGCTTTCTGCTGAGTGACAACTACAGCTGGAACGACCACTGCAGGAATTAGAAGCAAGGCAAGCAGGCCAGCACCAGCCAAGGCCTTGTTGCGAGGCGACGCCCAGAAGCCCTGAGCAGGGGGTGGTTTGGCGGGTACTCCTCCCAGCCCTGTCTCGTCGACTAGAACCTGTAAATCCTGCCCCGACATGACTATAATGCAGCTCTGTGGGTGTTACAATTGCACAACAGCAAATGCAATTGAAGCAAAGGGTCACCTATCGCCTGAAGTGGCAGGCGACACCATGCACCCACAGGCAAGTTCCCGCTAATCAGTTCAAAGGTGCAGCTCACACAGCAGAGGAAGGACGAAAATGGAGCTCACGCTTGCTTTAGGCAGCGTCGAAACAAACACTTGCCGCATGCCATGAATCCCGCTGGAGTACCGGGTCACCAACGGTAGAGAGCTCAACTGGCGTTCTGGTGTGCAGTGAGAATGTGCCAGGCCTGGCGAGAAAACATAAAACATGTAAGTATAAACACAGCACTGTGCAGTGCCCTTTGATAACATGCGTTGATGTGCATTTGCCCTATAATTGCCAAACATACGGCAGAGGTTGATGCGCATTTAGTTGAAATAGCCGAAAGTGTACGTCCATGTTAGCTCTTTTAATTCAGCTGGTGATATGCATTTTGTCGGACATTCACTCGTGGTAGAAGCCTAGCATTCTTCACGTAGTTTCGGTAGTATCGAGTGAAGGGTGGGATGCGGGCTGGCAGAACGCATTCACAGTCTACAATGGGGTACGCGCCTGGCATCCAGCTTTGATAAGAGTACTATAGCGGTCACAGCCTGGTCAGCCAGAGCTGTACCCTGTTTGCGGTCACCAGTCGCGTGCTATAGCCAGGCTGCAGAGCAGAATCCTGGATAGCACCGGTACTGTAGCCACAACAAAGTAATTGGTAGTTGGTAGCCACAACAAATTCAAAACCTGAACCCGCACACTCCTTTGCAATTTTAAGATCCCGGATGCTGTCCCACAGCACGGAGCCATTCACTCTCCCTTCATCAGAGTAGAGCATGATTTTTATAAGAACATGAACTTTAATATTTACATCAGCCTGAGGAGGCCCATCACAGCAATGTCCAATGGTACTAGGTGTCAGAGCGAGCTCCATAAGCTTGCGGGCACAAGACCTCTGTGACGGTTTCACCGCTGATAGTCTGCACTGAGCATTATTCACGATGATTGAATAAAACACAGGACTTCAATGTGAAGCACAACCCCACATACGTCCAACAACAAATGCACTCCCTCTCAGTCAAGATGACATGCTCACAGGCATGCCATAGCAATAAAACCTGAACCCCAGTCATTGCCCATGCCCCATCTGCATGCAGAACTCCTACATAAATGTAAGCTTGCAAACCCCATCTGTCACTTCCCTGACTGTTGTCAATGTGTCTGCCTGCACCGCTCCATGAGCAGAATGTGGAGCCCATTGCCATTTTTTGCACTCTCTCAAAGGCCATCACCCAAGGCAGAGGCTCTTGTCTCTCACCAGCAAACTCCCATAGCTAGTTTGCAGACCATCAATAGTCTACATTACTTCTTTTTGGAGCTGGTTGCCGCTGCTGCTGCTTCTGCATCTGCTTTGTCCTTGGCCGCTTTCTCAGCATCCTTCTTGTTGAGATAGTCCTGCCCCATACGCCACAGTACGCTGAACATGACGCCCTGCAAGAATACCAGGCAACATGGAGGTCTGCTTAGATATGGCATGGCTCCTCAATTTGACCCTTCAATGATATGACCATAAACAAAACAAAAAAGTTAAGGGGGCGCCATAACCAGTGCATTAGGGGATGTATCAACCATATCATATGTTATATCCTGTGGCAACCAACCGGTGGTCAACATCTATGCTATAGGTTCTGTTGAAGCTTGATTGAAAGGCATCACATTGGCACAGATGCCAGCAGTATCCCAAATTCCATGAGATAATTCAAGTCCCTGCCAATTTGCCCTCTGGCTTGCATATCCTATGTCCCCTGTAGGTCAAGACATGAAGCTTTTCGGATGTGCACCCCCAAGTGACACCAGAAACACAATGCAGCACACAACAATTGATCAATGCACAGCTTTGCAGCCGTGGAACGCTCATGGCATGACTCCAACCACCCATACGTGTCAACCGGACGGTAGAGAGACGTGCTGTAGTATAGCGTCTCCTTACCTGGATACCATTGGCGATAATCTTGGTGCGCAATCCACGGCCAAACAGCCCTGCTACACCGTCCTTCTCAATAACCATCTTGACCACCTCCGTGTAAGTCATAGGCGTCGTCACTGTCTGCTTAGCTGTCTTAACCACCCTGCGCAAGACAGCCCAACAACCAGTGTTTAGCCAGCAGTGACATACCATTGCAACTGCCACGATAGAGCAGTTGCAGGCGGCGGCCAACATCTATTCGCATCATAAACAACACCAGAAAATGCTGATTATGCTGTACCAAACCCATAACCTTCAGACGACCTGACGGCATCAGGGCCATGTAACAGCGCTGCCAGCAAGAAACTCTGCAGGGCCTCAAAATCTTACCTAATGCTGTTGGAGCAGCAATCGCTCACAAGGGATGCGCAGAAGCCGATGAAGGCTGAGCGGAGCAGGCGCAGAGGCTTCTCGTGGTCAGCCTTGTACTGAGGCAACCAGCTGTCAAGGCTATTGTACTGCGGACAGAACATATTTCACAGCAAGACACAAGTTCAGCATCATTGTAATGTTCCCTACACCCCGCGACCTGATTGTGCTGGAACCAGTTCTCTTATGTGCCATGTCTGAGGCACGTACACAGTACAATCCACTTAGCTGCCTGCCAAGGCTCCCAAGTAACCGAAAACAGATTGCCTGCTACTTGTGCATGCACTTTGTACATATTCGAATGAGCACAGAGACTGGAGCTGTTATCCATTCCCAAATCTTCGGGTTTGCACCTGCCCTTGTTTTATGGCACGAGCATATTAATGAAGCATTCATCCATGCCTTGGTTATTCGAGTATGCACCTGCCCTGGTTTTGCGAGTCTTACATTAGCAACTCCTTTACGGCAAGTTGCTGCATTCATTACACCAACTCACCGTAGCAAACCAGGGGTAATGGCCCACAAATGTGGCTGCACTTGCTGCCAAGGCTCCATGGTACAGCACAGTGGGGCCACCCACCCGGACCTTCTCAAGCAAGTGGGGGAAACCGCGAGCACCCTCAACCTGCAAAAGAAGCATACAGGTTTCAGAGCACCAATATGTAAGCTATGAAGCCACCACATACTATGCAAACAGACTTCTGGAGCTGCAGACAGTTATGGGAGCATACTCTCGTTGCAAGCTGGTTCCTTGCAAAACTGGAGTAATAGCATGGCTGGTATAACTGTTAGGCAGAAGAATAAGCTACAGGGCTCTTCCTTCTGGTTGCACGTACTTTGAGGCATTTGCAATACATATACACAACCACGCTTATGAGGAGCAGTTACATGCACCACACAGCACATGCATACTCTGAAGGCTGCTTCAGCACCAAGCAGGCATGAGCAGTTTGACTTCCATTGCAACATGGCACAGGTCAAACAAATAGGTTCCATGTGGTACCTCTGAATCCATGGTTCTTCTGTCTCTTGCCCATCCTGAGCTGGCCTACCTGCATGATGGTCTTCAGGGCATCCACTGGCATCAAGAAGATGCGGAACAGAGCTGCTGCAGCTGAGGCGGCAAAGGTTTTCACACCCACGGGAATGGAATCTACATCCTCCAGTAGTGCCAGCATCCCAGTGTTAGCTGCTGTGTCACCAAACCGTGACAAGGGGCCCTGGCAAGGAAGACAAACACAAGTTGTCAGTCGTTGATTGGGACGTTAGCCTGTTTCACCAGTGACGCTATGGCAGACTACCCTTACACCTGGAGAGCCATGCAGCTGGCTGTCTGAAAACTGGCGTTGCTGCAAGCATAAACTGTGGCTTCTTGCAGCCTCTTGTCCCCTTCATGCATGGATTGCCAGCCAGTTGCAGTAGTGTTTATATGGATCCACATAGGCTAGCACAACCTTTGGCAATCCTGCTGCTGTCATCAAGCTGCCACGCACACTATGCAGAGAGTGTCACATTGAGAAAGACCCCAGATTGGTTCTGTCCGATTATTTTGCATGCTGTCCCTATCCTCTGCCTACCTGCACTAGCGCCGGGAGTACACCCTTGTAGAACCGTGGGACACCTCCCTCAGCATACAGCACCTTGAGAGCACCCATCATGGTGCCACCATGGCGGTACTGGTAGTTGATAGTGGTCCTCATCCACATCAAAGACATCACCTGGATGGCCATGGCAGCCATACCAGGGAGGCCTCCACGGAGCGCCTTCTTGCCAGCTGTATCAATGATCTCTCCTAGGCTCTTCTTCTTCTTCTTTTCTGCTGGGGCTGCATCTGGGGTTTTGCCCTTGCTGAGGGTGACTGAGGCAAAGGTCAGACAAGCAAAGGGCGCGGCCCCTCCCACGCCGGGTACTGCACGCCTGCCACGCACTAAGAGCTTCTTGCAACTAGAAGTGGATTGGCCTGTTGTAAACTTGCAGGTGGCTGCTCTGGCTGAGGGTGACGACGTGCTTGCATGCAGCGCAGCGGTCAACTTCTTCTTGCTGCCTAGCTTCAAGCCCCCATTGGTATGGCTACCAAGAGAGAACTGCACTGGCGCTAGCGCGAGGTTGTTTTCTTGGCGCGCCATTTCGATCGCTGCGTCCTACGGTCGTCTCGTCTCGTCCGAGTGTTAGCTGGCTGTGATGCTGACTGAAAGAGGAATCAAGCTTGGCTCAATCCAGTTGCCTTGAAAGTGATATATGATCGGATCAACCAGTGAACGCTGTATGAAAGTGCAATTGACAGCAAGTAATCACGTTTCTGCTGCGTAACCGAACGCAACCCCCCTGTCTCGTACTGCAATATCTTTGAGCCACCCTGCAGGTGCTCTTGCTGCAGCGAACACACCGCAAAGCAGTCTAGTGAGAGATCATCTTCATGATGCAGTTGGCAGGCTCCACAACCATCAGCACCAGCTGAACGGACTCTCGCGCTGCTCCGCAACCTGGTGACAATAAGATTGAAGGGGCCAGCGCAGGCAAAGGACCCCTTAGTTGGGACCATGGAGGAATGCCACAGTGCTGGAGAGCGTTCTGCCCTGGAAAGCTGGCAACATCAATTGGCACCGACCGCTTGCAATGTCACAAAGACAGTAAGTTGGTTACCCTTCGTAGATACCCTGTCTTGGCATAAGAAGTCAGATAGACTCTTCCAGCTTGTGGGATTTCTAGAGGTCTAATCTGAACACACGCCTTCGCGCGAATAAGCTATCCGCTTCTGGGGACACTGGGATAATGCCGGCTTGGACCGCCGCCAAGTTAGTGGCTCGTCTTCGAGGACGTTCGTGCTCTGCTGGAGAGGTTGGCTGTTAGTTGGCTGTTAGAAGGGCTGTCAATCCGCAACATGTAAGGCTGTTTTGGTTGCTGGCTGCTATGGTATTCCCAGCAGTGGCAAGCGATCTGGGCGGCCCACAGGGCACAGGTTGCCCATACGTAGTTGCTGTGCACTTAAGATACATTGAAGAAGTGACAGAATGCGTTCAAACGGAACTTATGTTACAACTTATGTACAAACCTGCTAAATGCACTTCAGATATCATCTGCATTCTGCAGTGCTGCCATATGCCTTCCCGCACTAGGCACTATCAGAGCACTGAACTGGAGGTTGGGCACAGGTAATCAAAGCAGGGGAGAATGCGGACGAGAACAGCAGGGGTCTGTAATTGCAGTGCTGGGATGAAGAAAAGCAGGGTGCCGGCAGAGCAAGTTGCAACCACCACCGGCCCCAAATCTAGATCTTGTCCTGAGAGCTGACCGATGAGCTGCAATGGCTGGCAGGAACTGACCTTCACACGAAGCTTGCAACTGATGACTCAAGCAGCATCCACGCTGTCCCTGTCGCATAAGTTAGTGCATGGCTGCATAGCTGTGCTGTGACTTCATGCAAAGTCTCAAATATACATGAAAGGAGATGCCAGGTGCGGCAACGCATGGAGGGTTGCTAGGAGGAACCGACAAAACACATACCACCAGATGGGACTGGAGACGATGGCTCCCAAACACAGATAGAAACACAGACAAAAAACCCAAACCCTATCGGTAATTGCGCAGGGTCAAACAATCCATTGTGCCCTGTGGCATTGTACGCATGTCGATGGGTTTGCCAATGTAGAGTTTATTTTAAAGCAGGACAAATTGGTATCTCCACCACAGCAGTGTTACGGGTGTAGGGATCAACAGAAAAAAGAAGAGGCACAGCTTGTTCCGCGCCGAGCCCAGATGTGAGTATGCAAACCTACACAGGGAAGGGCGCAAAACAAGGACCTGACTAGCAGATTACAAGTTGGCCCCAATACAGAAGGGAGGAGCCACAGCTGCCCAACACATCCCAAGCTCACTCAACAGTCTTGGTGAGAGGTGATCTCTTAAGAGATACCAGGGCAGGAGAGACAATCAAACTGATTATCAACAGGCAGTCTGAGCAGCACCTCAGCGGATACTGTGCATGCCTCATATTAAACAGGCAGGTGTTTGTCCCCGTTACCCATGACTTTACTCATCTCTGTCTCAGTCCCTCATCCCCAACGCACTGGTCCAACAGACCAGGAACCAGTGCTAAAGCATAGGACTGCTTCAATCGGATTGGAGTCCTGCTTCGGGGTGCTGCACTGTCCTGTGGGCTGTGCAGCCTGTGGTCCTTCTCAACAAACAGGCAGGGGCAGCACTTCTCAACTACAGCATATCAAGTAGGAAACAAAACTGTCTTCAACGTCCAGATCCCAGGAAATGTCTTATCAGATGGGCAACACCGCCCATTGGCCAGCAGCCAGTGATGGAGCAAACAACACAGCACCATATGAGAAGATCACTATACAGCCCATGGGCCGTGCAGCACCCGCCACATAAGTCCAACCAGTTTGTTAGTGCGTGTTGAAAGAGACCGGTTCTGAGAGACCAGCATTATACACCTGAGATACCAAGGCACACGCGCCTCACAGTCTGGACTGAGGGCCAAAATAGCCCCTAGCAGATCCTGTACCAACAAGTACGGTATGCATCCTGAGTATGTGTCATGCGATAGGCAAACTGCATACCAATACATCCAAATGTCCCCCGCTGCACACTAGTTCACCTCCCTATTAACCCTCAAGTCCCCACGACCTGTACCAGCTGCTTTACTGGCTCTTGGCAATACACACACTTCTTCAGCTGCCCTTTCTTCTTCAGTTCATCAGCACACCCAGGGCACAGACAGCAGTGAACCACATCACCCTTCTTATGAGCAATACCAACAGTGGCTGCAGCATCCAAACAGATGGCGCAAAGCTGGGCAGAGCTAGGGACATGTTGGAGCGTGGGCTTGCTGCAGCCCTGTCGCTGTTGCACGATTATTGCTCCTGCTGCTGCTGCTGCTGTTCCTCCTTGTGCTGCTCCTCCTCCTGCTGCTCCTCCTGCAGCTGCTGCTCCTCCTTCTGCTGCTCCTCCTGCAGCTGCTGCTCCTCCTTCTGCTGCTCCTCCTACAGCTACTGCAGCGGCTGCTCCTCCTTGTCCTGCTGCTCCTCCTGCAGCTGCTGCAACTGCTGCTCCTCCTTGTGCTGCTGCTGCTCCTGCTGCTGCTGCCGCCGCTACTGCTGCCGCAATGCTCCAGCCAACTATGACACTGCGCCATGTAACGCCAGGGGCAGTCGTGCTGACCTCTAGCACGGAGGTGGGCGACGACAGCTGCTGTTCACTTATCCCAGTGGGTGTTGTCATCACCCAATTGAAGCAGCAGAACCGCACAAGAGAAGGCAGCCCCACAACCAGCACCCAGGAGAGGCCTTCTGACAGTCTATACAAAGCCCAAACTGCAGCGCAGAGGCATAGCAGGATTACAAGCCAATCCAGAGAAGTTGAAAGCAGGCTACAAGCATCCAGAGGTACTATATTCATCCTTGCTGGTGGCTGTTGCTGTTGCTGTTGCTGCCGCTGCACCTCTAGATAGTGACGCTGCTCATGTTGTTGCTGTCGCCATTGTTGCTGCTGCTGCTGACTTAATTGCTGCTGCTGCTGCTCCTGGAATTGCCACCACTGCTGCTGCTGCTCCTGCTCCTCTTGCCGCCGCCATTGCTGCTGCTGCTGCTGTTGAAGCTCTGCTGCATAGAGTTGTACTGCCACCGTACGCCAGCCCTGATCCAGGCACCACTCTACCAGCGAGGTAACATTGCGTCTGTGGTAGCTGCGAGGTAGTGTGTGCACATCAGAGCCTGCTGCTCCTAGCATGGCCACAATCTCGCCTCTGTTATGAAAGAAGAAGTGCTCATAAAGCACTGCATGCTGGATTGCGGTTTTTCCGTCATAGGTTACAGAGAGAGAGGGCTGATGGGAGAGGAGGAGTTCCAGCATCTGCACAGACAGCTGCAGCAGCAGGGACACATTGGCACACTTCTAAGCTGAAGAGGTGAACGAACAATTACAGATTGAAGTGATCCACCAGTCAAACAGGTGAGTTACTGAATGAAGCCATTCAGAGATAAAAAAGGCATGCGTCAAAACAAGAGGCTATTGACCAGTCTGAGAAGCAGCCACATGGGTGATGTGGGCGGCCTATGAAATGGAGCTCCTCCCGCCAATGTTTATGTCAAGGCTGGAATCATTGACGGCTGCCAGTGGATGTACAGTATCATGGCCTTGAGGACAAGACATTACTACATTTTGTCTTAGTTGTGGCAGAATGCTGAGCTTCCATTGATGAGTAGTCAAGTGCCGTTGATCCAAATGCTGCTGATAAGACTGGCACTCCAATGGCGACGCTTGTACCAACATCCTGTATTGTGACACTACTACCAGATACTGATCGGTGTAACAGGATCCTAGTGTGGCTGGTGCCGCTGCTACTTATTATTCACTATATCTGCTGCTGTTGCTCCTAATTCTGCTGCGAGCACAATATTCCACCTTGCTGTTTTTTGTGACAGCTTGAGGTGCAGGGCCTATGGCATTTGCCTGCTATGGCATATCACAAAATACAATACCACAGATTGCTGCTGCTGCTGTTTTCGCTGCTACTACAGGGTGCCGAGTAGAAGGCTAGATCGCGACAGAACAAAATCGTCCCAGGATGGATGCGGTAGCTGTTGAAACTGATGGTCAGAATTGGCCGAGAGCAGCATCAGGGCGAACATTTTCACCATTTTCACTACAGACTACTGCTGCGAAATGCTAGCCTTGCTACTACCACATACATGTTGGTGCTACAACTAACATGCTCCCCTTGCTTCAGTTGGATCTCTCACCTGCTCAATGGCTATGAACAGAGGGGGTTTGGAACCTGAGTTAAGTAACGCAGGTCCAAAGCTCTGGTTTAGGACCCACTCGCATACCCTGCCTAGGTCGCTGGAAACTGCTACGGACAGCAGACTGTACCCCTTGGCTTCTAACACCTGTGTGCCTGCCACTGGCTGGGAGGACATGGAGGTGAGGGTATCTAGCATGGAGATTACTCTGGACTGCTTGATGGCTGCACGCTTCCAAAGACGGGTCTCATTAGCTTCTGAAGGCGTAGGTCTACGGCAGGCTATGTGGATAGGTGCATCACCCACTTGAGTCCCGTTTATGAGGATGTCTTCAAACTGCCAGGTGTGGGAAGTGTGTTGGTATGGGCTGGCGCCTGCCAGTACAAGCTCTGCTGCAAGAGGCTGGTTATCGAAGTCCACCATGATAGCGAGAGGAGGGGGAAGGTCACGGGTGCCCAGGTTGGGGTCTGCACCTTTGCTGAGGAGGAGCTGGAGTAGTGGGAGGTTGTTCTGCAGAGCTGCATACTGCAAGGGCTTCACACGGATGCTGCTGCTGCTTGAGCTCTCAGAACTGGGCCCATGAGGTTGTGTGGTTCTGCCTAAACCTTGTACAGGTGCCTGGGTTGCAGAGTTGGGCCATTTTACGCTAAGGGAGTCATTGACACCGAAGCCTGCAAGGGATGTAGAAGTTTACTTGCTGTCGTGGCAGGCAGGGTGCAGATATTCGTGTGGCCAAGCTGCTGACTGCCTCACATTAACTCACCAGCTGCTAGAAGCTCCCTTGCTTGGTCTAGGTCATCAAGAACCTCTTGCGTCCAATACTGCCCTGCAATGGATAAATACTAGCGTTGGCGGTGCGTTTATGTACTAGGCTGAAGCAATTGAAAGCCCGGAGCTTTGTTGACGAACTTCGGTTGTCACACAGTGCTCCCAACAGAAACCGTAGTCTTACCATAGATCTTGGTGTACAGCTTACGACGGATGCCCATCCTTGATGTAAGAACAAAGACGTGCTTTCCTATGTTTTGTCTTGGGGTATATAATGCAACGCTACCTTTTCCTTTCAAAGCTTCTGCAATTGACAGTTCGATGTCTCACTCTTCTGGGAACATGCTGTTTGCAGCCGCAGCTCTCTCGCAAACCATTTGATGTAGCACTGTCTGTGGGTGGGGCGATCTATTTGATGAGGCCAGTGCACTTGGCTCGTTCACACGTCACCAAGTAGGTCCTCGACACGACCTGACCTGCCAAGCCTCAGGATTACGTAATGAGTGTGGACCTGCATTTTGCATGACAGTGGGCGCAAACCCATCTAGAGATAGGAAGGCAGCATGCGCCACTCCGTTCCAATGAGTTCGAAACTTGCATTGAAGTGGCCCTGTTCAGTGCCCAAACTACAACACTCAGTCACCCAAAGAAGCCCTAGTGACGAAGTTGGAACTAGGCTGACAGCCGGCTGCAATGGAATGGACATGGACTGTCATGATGCTGCCATTCGAGCGAGGGAAGAATGAACAAGAGCTAGCTAGCCGCGTCGGCTGAAGTTGGGAGTCACAAATACATCATGATCTATCTGGGAGAGCACTTCAGGTGTTCACAATGCAAATGGGCACTTGCCGTTGCGGTACTCCAACAAACATATCCAAGCCCATAGCAAGGTAAGTGGTAGTGAGTTCCAAGGACAAGACGGCTGCTGCCAATGCCCAACAGTCAGGCAGCAGAAGCGAGCTGCCGTGAAAAAATGCTGAGGAGCTGGCTGTGTACCTCCTACACACCCAAACCTGAACACTTTTCAACAACTTCCACTTGACTCGCCAAGATTCTCGCCAAAACATACCATCTGCCCAGGAAAAGCAAGATCAGCCCTCTTGTTGTTACATTTCATGATATGCCATAGCTAAAAGTGCCATAGGCCCCGCACCTCAAGCTGTCACTGACAAAGAACAGCAAGGTCATCAGCCCTCTTACCTCAATCTTACTTTGCTGCTCTTGCTGCGTCCTCCTACCTTCAAACTATCGCATGCAGTACAGCAGTAAGAGACAGTGGAGGAGCAACCGCCACATGAAAACATTGAAGGTTAGCACTTACAAAATACAAATCGGCTCCACACAGGGGACAAATTGGGACAATGCCGGCTCACTCAGAATAAGAAAGCTGCAGGAAACAATGTTAGATACTAGTTACACTTGAAGGTACACCACCAGCTGTCCATCCAATCAAAGCTCACTGCAACAAGATGATTTCAATTCATACCCAGGCCTCGGACAGCAGTAGCCACATCTACAACAATACTCTGGCAACACCATCCTGTAGCTAGGCCACTCATATTGCAAATGGCACTACCAGGACGTTTCCGCAAACAATCCAACTCAGCTTGAACTCGGCCTGCTACTCATCAACAAGTTAGCCCATATACAGTGACTCTGACTGAACCTGATGGAACTGGGGCCCATGTAGATGCCATTCACACCTGGTATATCAGACAAAACAGACAGTACTAGCTGTAACTGTCCCTAACCCCTCAAGTCCCCACCACCTGTACCAGCTGCCTGACTGGCTCCTGACAATACACACACTTCTTCAGCTGCCCTTCCTTCTTCAGTTCATCAGCACACCCAGGGCACAGACAGCAGTGAATCACATCACCCTTCTTATGAGCAATACCAACAGTGGCTGCAGCATCCAAGCATATCGCACATAACTGGGAGCTCCTGGCGGTGCTGCTGCTGGGGCCAGCTGCTGCTGCTGTTGCTCCGATGTCGGAGCTTCCTTCTGGAGGCTGCCTCTCCTGCAGCGCGTGCTGCTGCTGCTGCTGCTGCTGTGGTGCAGCTGCTGGTGGTAGATGTACAGCCGCATGCCACACCCTTGCTACCCAGGCTGTTACCACTGGTAGTACGTGCATAACCCCTACTGCTACTGCTACTGTAATGCTCAAGCCAGCTAAGATGCGCCAATGAGACCAACAGAATGGTACAATCACTGGCCAGAAGTGCAGCACAACCATCGCTGCTGCCCAAAGCAAAGATACAACATATAGGAGCATGCAACAAAGCAGTGGAACAATAAAGAACCTTAACACTAGATCTCCTAGAAGAGATGACGGCGTCTGCTGCTGCTGCTGCTGCTGCTGCTGGCCTGGTTGCTGGAGCTGAGGCACCGCTTTGCACCACTGGAAAAGTTGCGACGCTGCTGGTGCTAAGTGTGGCGACAGCATTTGTAGCGCAGCTCCCATTCCTGGTACAACATACCAGTAGCGGCAGCAGAAGTTCAGCAGAAGGGGCAACCCCACCCACACGCACCACACCACCTTATACACCAACCAAGCAACAAACGACAGACAAAGCATCGGAAGAAGCACTGCCACAATCAACTCGAATAATGCTGTTGCTCGGTCAGAGGCATCAGGGAGTGGTCTTTCCAGCTGCCGCGGCCCCTGCTGCTGCTGCTGCTGCTGCTGGTGTGCCGGCTGCTGCTGCTGATAGCGCCCAGCTGCTGCTGCCTCAATAGAACGTTGCAACGCAGCTGCTACCTTGCGCCATTCCCTGTCCTGACACCAATCAAGAAGTGAAGTTACGCCTGGCTTATGGTAGGACTGAGGTAGTGTGTGCACATCAGCTCCTGCTGCCGTTAGCTTTGAGACCATGGCTGCTCTGTTAGGGTAGATAAGGCATTGGTAGAGCACTGCATGTTGGATGGGGGTCTTGCTGTCGAACATCACTGATAGGGATGCCCCATGGAAGAGGAGGAGGTCAACAATCTCCTCAGACCGCTGCAGCAGGGAAATTATGCGGCAAATAATCAGTTAGGGCTCTAATTATCTTACTGGTATACACTCAGGACATGCCTCGGCACAGGTATGCCCTGTTCTGGACTTTCCCTTACAACCAGCGAGTTGCATTGCAGTAGCGTTCATAGGTGCAGCTGGACTGACTGGCCATCACGCGAGGTTGGGTACAGGTCATTCAAGCAAGGGAGAGTGCAGGCAATAAAAGCAGGTTGCAAACACCACCTTATGACTATACAGTCATTGCTGCGGTCATACCAGGTTACATGGTTGCTCAGTTCTATTTCTTCTGCAGATATCTGGTTGGATATGCAAACACATACGTTGCGAGTTCAAGGGAGAGGGCGCAGGAGGTGCCGTCACCAAAGTCGCTACCCCAAACAAGGCAAGATAATGGAGGCAATCTATGCTGTCCCCGCAATGTTGGCTACCAGGTGACACTGAGCCCAAACCTGGGACTTCAAGCCTCTTACCTGCTCGATTGCTTTGAAGATGGGTTGTTTTGACCCTGAGTTGAGCATGTCAGGTCCGAAGCTTTGGTCCAGGATCCAGGAGCATACCTTGGGCAGGATGCTAGAAGCCGCTACACACAGCAGATTGCGCCCTTTGGCATCCGATACCATTGCTCCGCTTGGCGCTTGGCTTGACAGAGAGGTCAGGTTATCAAGCATTGTGATCATTCTGTCCTGATCTGCTTCATAAGAAGGCCTGCGGCAGGCTATGTGGATAGGTGCATCTCCAAGTCTTGCTCCATTGGCCATGATGTCATTGAAGCGATTTGTGCGGGTTGTGGGTTGGTAGGGGTTGGCTCCTGCCAGTACAAGCTCTGTTGCTGCCTGCTGGTTGTCAAAGTCAACCATGATAGCAAGTGGAGGGGGGAGGTCACGGGTGGGCAGGTTTGGGTCTGCTCCTTTGCTTAAGAGGAGCTCCAGAAGAGGTAGGTCATTCTGCAGAGCTGCGTAGTGCAAAGGCTTGACGCGGATGCTGCTAGGGCTGCCGTTACTAAGATCTTCAGAGGCATCGCCTGCCCCAGCTGTATGTCCCCTGGTTCTGGAGTTGGGCCAAGTGACGCAAAGAGACTCGTTCGGATCACAACCTGCAGTCAAGTTGTGTAGCTGTCTTATTCCATGCCACACTAGATGAGAATTAACAAGCAGTATTCATTGCTGGCACGAGATTCTCCATCCGTACCTGCTGCAAGCAGCTTCCTTGTTTGCTCAACGTCGTCCATGGCATCTTGCGTCCAGAAGTAGCCTGGACACCAGGCAATGTAGAGTCATTCTGCTGCTCATGGGGACCAGAGGGAGAACAGCGCGCCAGTTTTAATCAGTTGGCATCTCCTACTAGCGCCCTCCGTAGGGTGTACGCTTACCGCAGAGTTTCGCATAAAGCTTCCGCCGTATGCCCATAATGCAGCTAAACTAATCTGTAATGCTGAAATATGGCTGGAAACTCAGGTTGTCACGATATACGCTCTCTCGTTTATGTAGCTGTTGGACCCATCCGCGAGGAGGAGACTGTGGGGTTGCAGCCAGTGGTGGTTTGCAACACTCAGGGAGTGATTATACACTGCAAGCGCAACAAGTAGGTCCATACAGAACCGATTTGCCGCTCTCGTAAAAGGGGCTTTACCAAGTTGGTCACTCCACAGACCAAGTGCGTCGGCCGGTGACCAATCTGTCCTACAGCAGTACAGCCTAACAGCCATAACAGCGGCAAAACGATAAATAGCTGCACTTAAGAGGTTGCTTCTTGCGCAGAGAAGGCGCCATTGGTCTTGCGCACCTCTCAAGCCCTGGTGACCCCAGCCACGGCAGTACCGGGCACTGAAGCAGGTTGCTCGCGGGATCAAACTCGAGGTTCAAAACCGGTCTTTACACAGCAGAAAGGAACGGGGGTTAGCATGCATGTGTGCAATCCATACCGCACAGCGTCCACCTAGCATTCAACCTAAGGCCCCACTGCCTACTACCAGCTGTACGAAATCACGAACTACCGGCGGCTACTCCGACGCAACGTGTTGACAGTGCATTCAATCAATTCAGTTAACAGTGCATTCAAGGTGTCCGCATATTCATTCTGGGGCAGTACGGGGCCTGTATTGTCCACACAGATGGCTCTTGACACTTTTTTGCAACCAGTTCCACAGCACAACACCGCAAATGTCCATAACAATCCTTGCAACCACACGCACTGCGACAACATGTCTTTTCTAGGAAACCCAGAGCAGACGGCGATGGCTGACACAGTAGGCAAGCAGCACGTGCTGGTCATACTGGGCATTGGTGGTCAGTATTGGCCGAGTCCCCTCTGTTTGCTGTAATCACTATCATGCCAGCAGTACCTATACTGCTGCTGCTGAACAGGGCAGCCAGCAGGTCACCCCTGACTAGATGGCGTGCAGTATGCATATTCATTTCTTTCTTTCTTTTCTTTCTTTTACAATTTGATTTTTACATTTGGCAATTCCAAACTCGGGCATGTATGCTGAGTCCAGAGTACCAAGAACTTGCCGCACAGCAGTGTCAGAGTGCATTGACCGTTACAACATGCAAACACCACGCCTGTACTGTACCAGAATGTACTCTGGCCTGCCTCACAAGGCAAGCTGCCTGCTGGGATCAGATGAGTATGCCACGCACCACAAGCACGCCCGGCCCGGGATGGCATCCATTCAGATAGTAATGATGTCTCCCTGTCTTATTATCTGTCACCCTGCCCCACTGCCAACAAAGGGAAAGGCAAGGTGAGGGTACGTACACCCCGATGCGTGCCTTGCCTGCAAAAATAGCTGAAACTCAGCAGCTTTACATCCATGGGATGTGCATCAAGTGCGCCAAACTCCCCAGAACCTTTCTACTACGAGCCCGACTGAGCCTAACCAGACAGTTTCATCTGCCCCACCTCAGGAGCAGAACAAAGAAAAGAAACAAATACTGAGGGTGGGGCTGCACACAACCTAGCTAGGTCAAAATGACCCAATACACCAGAAACACTGCCTAAACCCTAGCATGCCCCAGCAGGCAATGCCAACTTGCTAGCAGCATGCCTGGACAGCAAGCTCAAATCAGAAACCCTGCATAGCCCGCAGTGGCGATTACATAGACCAACCAAGATCTGCCTTGCCTCAATCGCTTGTACATTTGACTGTGTCATTAAAGGTAAGAGCTCCGTGCCATGTTTACCCCAAGGAACCCCTCCCACAGTTCCACACTGGAGACCAATGCACGAACTCTTCACGTAGCTTCTCTTTCTCTGACTGTGCCATAATCAGATCGGCAGCAGGATGCCTCTCTGGAACCTGTTCAACACACCTGGCCAGGGTAGCAGGGCGCCCTACCCACGTCCAGCTCAAGTGCCCACCACCTTCAAAAGCCCCCCCACTGGTTCCTGGCAATACACACACTTGCTCAGTTGCCCTTTCTTCTTCAGCTCATCAGCACACCCAGGGCACAGACAACAGTGAACCACATCACCCTTCTTATGAAAGATACCAATAGTGGCTGCGGTATCCAAACATATTGCACATAACTGGGAGCTCCGACCTGGTGGGTGACTGCCACCACTGCTGCTGGGACCAGCAGCTCCAGCAGCAGCTGCTGTTCTGTTATTCTTTTCTGGATGCTGCCTCTCCTGTGGTGCATGCTGCTGCTGCTGCTGTGGGGCAGCTGGACGAGGATGTCGAGCAGCATGCCATCCCCCTGCTGGCCAGGCTTTCAGCTCAGGGAACAGGTGCATAAGCCATGCTGTAAGCTCAAGATCCAGGTGCATAACCCAGGCTGTAAGCTCAGGATCCAGGTGCATAACCCCTGCTCCTGCTGCTGCTGCTGCTGCGAAAAAGCCCACGCGAGCTAAGATATGCCAATGAGGCCAACAAGATACGGCCATGGGCCATACGTAGAGCACAATCTTCACTGCTGCCCAAAGATACAAAATTCCAACACTGGCCATGCAGTAAATCAATGGTTCTGTGGCATTCGGAAGTGGTCTCTCCGGCTGCCGCAACCCCTGCTGCTGCTGCTGCTGAGAGCGTCCAGCTGCTTCTGCCTCAATAGCTCGTTGCAAAACAGCTGATATATTGCGCCATTCCTTCTTCTGGCACCAATCAAGTAGGGATACTATGCCTGGCTTATGGTAGGACTGAGGTAGCGTGTACACATCAGCTCCTGCTGCCACGAGCTTAGAGACAATGGCGGCTCTGTTGGAGTTTATGAGGCCTGGGTAGAGCACTGCATGCTGAATGGGGGTCTTGCCCATGTACTTTACTGATAGGGAGGCGCCATGGGAGAGGAGGAGGTCGATGGTCTCCTCAGACCGCTGCAGCAGGGGATATTTGCAGCGCAGAACCAGTCCGTGAGTCAGTGGGGGATGGGGCGTTAGCCCTGGGTTGTTTTAAGGCTCTATCTACTTTAAACCTTTGCAGGACATACCTTGCCTCCGGCAGGGCACCATCCTGTTTTGGTACAGTTCTTCACATGCCAAGATGCATTACAGTAGAGATGGAAGTTGCAGCTGCATTGATTGGTAAAACTGGCAGGGTCGTACAGGCAGGCAAAGCAGGGCGAGTGCAGACGAAAAAAGCAGGGCTCTGTCATGCAGTCCTGGAACAGAGAAAAGCAGGATGCATTGAACGAAACACAAATTGCAATAACCACCCAATGATCGTATCACAGTCATTGCCTTGGTCATACCATATTGCCTTGGCTCAGTCCCATCACTTCTGCACGTACATGGCTGAATATGAAAACACAAAAGTGATGAATTCAAGAGAGGGGTTGCAGGACTTGCTCTGGCCACTGCTACCTTACGAAGGCAAATATAATCACGAGACCCTGTCCCTGAAGTGTTGCCAACCAAGAAACACTGAGCCTGCTCCTGGCTGCTCAAGCGGCCGCTTACCTGCTCGATTGCTTCGAACATGGGTGGCTTAGACCCTGAGTAGTTGAGCATGGGAGGTCCAAACCTTTGGTCCAGGATCCAGGAGCATACTTTGGGCAGGTTGCTGGAAGCCGCTACACACAGCAGATTGCGGCCTTTGCCATTCAACACCATGGCTCCGCTTGGCGCTTGGGTTGACAGGGAGGTCAGTTTATCAAGCATTGTGATCATCTTGTCCTGGTCTGCTGTAGAGGAAAGGCTGCGGCATGCTATGTGGATAGGTGCATCTCCAACTCTTGCGCCATTAGCCATGATGTCATTGAAGCGATTTGTGAGTGAAGTGGGCTGGTAGGGGTTGGCGCCTGCCAGTACGAGCTCTGTTGCTGCCAGCTCGTTGTCAAAGCCAACCATGATTGCAAGAGGAGGGGGGAGGTCTCGGGTGCCCAGGTTGGGGTCTGCTCCTTTGTTGAGAAGAAGCTTCAAGAGAGGTAGGTCATCCTGTAGAGCTGCGTAGTGCAAAGGCTTGACGTGTATGCTGCTAGGGCTGCGGTTACCAGGCCCTTCATGAGAGGCATTGTCGCCCACAGTGGTAGTTCCCCTGGTTCTTGAGTTGGGCCAAGTGACGTAAAAGGACTCATTCAGATCGCCACCTGCAGACGGGTTGTCGATGAGTCTAATTTGGGTCTTAGTCAATGGCCCGCCAGGGGAGAAACAAGCTGCACAAGCAAGTCATGCAGACTGCTTTTGTTGTCAGTTGAACATGTTTACCTGCTGCCAGCAGCTTCTCTGCCTGCTCAACGTCATCTAGGGCAGTTTGTGTCCAGAGTTGTGACCAGGTTAGAGCCATGTCTGCTGCTCATGGGTGCCCGTGGGAAGATCAGCTGTCACCATACAGGTTATCTCGTTTGTTTGGGCCCAGGCTCGTGCCACATGGCAGATGACATATGCGCGCGCAGCCAGTCTGCAGACATTAGGGAATAGATACACACTGTGACTGAGACGAAATGATCCATGCCGAAGAGAAATGCCGCGCAAACATGGATTTTCAACGGCAAGTCCACAGACCAAGTGTGTCAGGGGTGACCGAGGAAGCAGTACAGCACAACAGCTATAACAGCCACAGAACAACATACTACTATGAGTGCGCTTATGGGTTAGCTAGTTGCGATTTGATTGCACCATCGGTCTTGCGCACGCCTGGGCTCCTGGTAGTCGCCTGGCACTATAATTGAGCTCAATGGATCTTCTTCATCACCGACAAGCAAGGGGAGCCCGATGCGGCAACCTGGCACCGGGCTTTCGCCATGCGAGTACTGGATAAACCAGCACAACGTGGTGTATTCCACCCACAACCCATACCTGTCGCAGTGTCTAAGAACATCAATGCAAGGGACCATACGCGCGGCCCTACCTGTCACACGACATCAAGAAATATGAACCATGCATCACAAGGTTTCTGCGCACTCATCTTGCAATCGCACGCTAGCCTTGTGCCTGTCCTGTCCCAAGCAGATGGCCCTGAAAGTTTGTTACAACACTACACATCACAGAACAGGACAGCAGACTATGCCTATCTGCAGTCTGTACGGAGCCTGGGGCTGCGCCGGTTCGTCTGCCTCGAGGAGAGGCCTTCGTAGTTTGAAGCAAATTTGCGCGTCGCACCATGACTAATGAGTGTCAGTAATGATATTCCAATCATATTTGGGGATCTGGCCAAGTCTGGGGTCAGCATGTGCTCTCAGCTGGGTGAACAGTCACTGTCGATCTTCGGTAGTTGACAAGGACAGAGCTAGAACAGCCGCAACAAAGCCATTCTTTTCGCGCCAGTCATCCAACAGACTCTCTATAATGTTATTCTTCTCCGTGCAGCTTGGCTGGGCCTGCTTTGCTAGCATTGTGTTCCCGGTGGAAATAAACGATGCTCAGTTCACATCGTCTGAAGCAGGACCTCAAACTTTACACCTTGAACGAGGCTGTACACGTAGAAGTTAAGCACAGGAGACCGTCGTTAGACAGTAGACGGTCTATTGGGAGACAAATAGGGCTGCGGGACTTCTTTGAAGAGTCACAAGCAGCGGGCAAGGCGCATCGCAGAGCTGTACAGCTGTGCGTCCAATCCGGAGGCCTACCTTAGCAGCGGCCATGCTCGTGACAACAGCCCATGTGTGCAAGAAAGCCTCCGAAGGCGAAATGGACCCTCTGTAAGCAGCTGTCAGTGTCATATGCAGCCAGAACCTGCCCACAGCACATTCCAGTTCACAAATCATCCTCATAAAGCTCGCTAGCCTCGCTTCCTCATCTTCCCCTAACCAATCAGACCCGCAGGAGTCATTTCCCTCCCCAGGAATGCTGGCAATATCGCTATGATCACTGTAACATAAAGCTCCTTAGCTGCTGCTGTCTGCCGCTCTCCTGCTGCTGCTGTTGCTGCTGCATCTGCAGGGACCTCCTGAAGCTCCTCCTCCCATGGGCTCTAGATCATCCCCATTGCTAGCTGGTGCAGCAGCATGTGCATGCTGGCAAGTGTTCTGGCATGAGATGCACTTGCATGCTAGGCCACAAGCTCCTACATCGCAGCTAACAGACTGCCTTGCAAGCGCAGCCACCTCTTGCTGAAACTGTTGCTCTACCAGCCGATGCTGCTGCAGCTCCTAGGACACCAGAGCCTGACGCTGCCCTTCCTTTCCCTGCTGGTCCTGCTGCTGTTTCTGTTGGCACAGGCATTTGTTGGATGATTGAGTCAGCTGCTCCCCAGTCAATTGCTACAGCAGCCTCAGGCCCCTCACGCAAGCCAAAGTAAAGCTGCAGGTCTGGATTGATGAAGGCGCTTCACACAGAGCTTCCAGCACATACGTGTCTCGCGCTTCTCTTGGGGATCCACGGCACTTGTCCTCAGGTAAGATTGCAGTATCATCCAAGAAGTTGGCATGGCTAAAGAGCGGAACCAAGTCCAGCTATGTAGGCATGGACCAACCATCAGCCTCAGCAAGGGTTTGTTACAGTAGAGTTGCTCAGCAAGGGCTTGGTGGACATTGGCTTGTCAGTTTGCTGTTCTGAGCTCATGGAAGATGTCAGCAATTGCAAGTGGGCTCTCGGCCATCAGCTTCCTTTACTTGTCAGCTATTGTGTTTTAAACGGAAGTTCTATTGAGGCGAGGTGGCTAGAAGTCGGTTATTACTCAGTCCTATGGTTCCGTACTGCCAAAAACTTGCCGGGCACTCCATGTTGCAGAGCCTAGACACTAGACCTTACAATTTACAATCTACACAGAGGCACTAAGCTAGTTGCATGTCTAAGTAACAAAAGGAACCATGAGTATAACAGAATGGACAGGACATACGAGCACATGATGCAGCAAGCTAGGTACGAGAAATGGAAAAGCTGAGAACTAACACTCAAGGAGGGCCGCCTTGAGAGTGTTTCACATAGCTGAGATGAATCACACAGCCGCAGCAATTGATAAACTTGCAGCAACTTCACCACCCTCCCCTTCAGTGTAGGATAGCAAAGGCTCATTAGGGTTCCTTTTGCACAATCATGGCGTTAGAAACTGCTACAAATGAGGGGCAGTATTTGAGGTATAGCTTGAAACATTGCAAGAAGCTGATGTGATAAATTCCTAAAACACAGTTAGTGCTGGACAAGATGTAGATGAACAGCAACTGGGCAGCAGGATTCACACATAGCAGCTGTCTTCCCTGGTTCACTGCACAAACCTGTGTAGTGCTGTTAGTACAGCATTTGCATTGGTGTAGATAGATGCTTCCCTGACGTGCTTTGACGCCCTTGTCCAGCCAGACATGTTTGTTGGCTATGCTGGGCACTTCCAGCACTGCCAGGCACACATATGCCACTCGGTGTTGGGAGCTTCCATCGCCACATTGTTTCCGCACACCCGTTTGCAGCAACCCCCATGCTTAGGCTCTGATGATGCTTTGCATGCGTTGACTGTGCAAGTGCATTGGTAGCATTATAAATAGGGTTCTAATCTGTCTGATTAGATTCTGGTGTTAGGGTCCAGCAGTCTGTATGCTTCCAACTCATGCGTTATATGCATGTTTACGGATCCATTTTTTTGGGGGCATGATACAAAATGTGAAGTCTGCCATCTTAGATGCGCCTGCAGGTCAACACTAGTTCATCAGTATTGTGCCGCATTTAGGATGGATGCATGCATTGATCACAAGGCTCACAGTTGCAACCATAGCTTGCAGTAGGGGTACATACGATTGTGACCATGCCATGCTGTAAACAAACAATTAGTTAAGTTGCTGTAACGAGCTGGCATTGCCAGGCCCAGCAATGTACTCATGGCCAGGACGCTGACGATCATTGTGTCTTGCCTGCAGGACTGCTGCCAGGCTAGGGATCAATGCCTTGTTCCCCATGCAAGAAGGCATGCACAAGCAAATAATCTGACATGCCAACTGCACAGGCGGACGATTGCTGTGCATGATGAAGCACCACTGCAAGGCAGGAGCTGGGTGAAGACCATGTTTCTAGGCAGACAACTGATGGTGACACGTATGCAAACAAGAGGCAACCATTCCAGAGGGTGTAGGGCAGGGATTGGGACAGTTGGGCACATGTCCCAAGGTGGACTGTGTACCCGTAGTTTTTTGGGTTTCTGCCCCCAGCGTTTCTTGCCTGTGTGTGGGGTCACTACCAGTGTACATTTTTACCTTGAAGGTAGCAGCTTAAGCAATAGGACGACTATCCTGAAGGCCCTTCGTACGATGTGCTGCGGCAGATGCGTGCTCCACAGCACTGTGCAGAACCGCTGCTGACTATATTTGTTGTAACAATTGCGTTGTGGGCCGTATATTCCCCATCAATACGAACACCAGGGCAGTACAAGATAGAAAGCCAAGCGGAGCCAAGACCACCTGCTGATTGCTGCTGATTGCGTATATCAGCTAGGCATCATGACGATGCAGGCAAGCTGAGACCAGTAGCAGCGCAATCATTAGAGTACCAACACCTTGAGCTTATAGAAAGCCTGATCATGCAAACCGAGCCAAGAAGCGGCCTGCAGCGAAGCAACCCTGCTCAACTAGGACACCATCGTTCAGGCCGCTTGTACTCGCACTCAAATGCATCCCAGCCAGCCACAGCTTGCAGGCAAACCCGCCACAGTATGGATAATGTTTGGGGAAAGAACCGGGAACTGGAACGAAAGCATTGTGTTCCCGGTGGAATTAAGCTGTTGCGTGCAGCTGGAGAACGGGGCATCGTTTGACACGGACTCCCTTGCCATGCAGTCATGCTATAGGCCAGCCCGCAGGCCCACGGATTCCTTGCAAGGCCTAGACTTCATTTCTACCGCCTGTTTGCTGTAGCGCAGCTTCCTGCTACAGCAATCGAGCTCCTTCTTCGCCAGGTCGAGCGGAAGTTGCGGAGGCGGTCCGCGGCAGACCAACGGACTCAGCCCCAGGCTCCGTACAGACTGCTGTGACAACTGCCACTTGCACTGCAACAGACAGAGGACCTGGTCTAAGAGAAACTACGGAATCCAGATTACCATATTACCAACTAGCCCAAAAGGGCATCCCATGGGAGCCAATGACGGCCCATAGGGCCACAACAGACAATCACAAGCAGCACAGTGCTGGCCATACTGGACATGCCAGCAGCGGATATACTGATGCTGCTGCTAAACAGGGCAGCCAGATCACCCATGACTAATCAGTGTGTATACGAGTCCAAAGCCGCAAGAGGTTACTGCAGGGTCAGGATGCATTAAGTATTATCAAACACCCTGCCTGCACCATGATGTACTCTGACCTGTCTCATCAGCTGGCTGTTGTAATGCAATGGAAATGCGACCGTTGGCCAGTCATGACATCCATTCAAATAGTAATGGGTGTCCCCCATCTGTCTGCCTGTCCCTTTGCTCACAAAAGCAAACACAACATGAGGGTCATGCACCCCATTGCACCCTTGCCTTCAGGTGAGTGAAGGCAAAGAAACATTACTGCCTCGTCTACTGCCCTTCTTGAGTCTCACTGTATCATCTATCTGACCTCAGGACCAGAACAACACTAACAAGAACAACTGACGGTGTGGCTGCACAATGCCAAACAGCCAAAGACACCAGAAACACTACCTGAACCCTAGCACACCCCAACAGGAAGTGACGGCACAGAGCTATCACAAGCAATGGCAACTTACAGCATGCCTGGACAGCAAGCCCCAACTCATTATCCCCCCTGCATCGACCCCCAAATGCATTATATAGACCAATCCAGATAGGTCATGCCCTGGGTACTCGCTGGCACATCTGACTGTGCCATTAGAATGAAGGCCTGTCTTGAGCCTGTTAAGACACCTCACCAGGGGTAGAAGGACGCAGGACGCTCATCCAGTGGCTGACACCGCATTAGTTCGGGGCCAAGAATGATAACTGCTGTACTTTCTCCAGTGTTCCCTCGCAGACAGCCATGGAAAAAGATTGCAATACCCAAGAGCCTTGTGCATGAGTTCTGCATCACAATTAACCATGTGCAAGGCTCCTGGACATCACTTGGAGCTGAGCATGACTAATATCCAGCGTTTCTTCCTCCAACTTACTGCACAACACCGCCACGAACTACACCAAATTGCTGTACCACTTCTCAACAGGTTGCCTTTGCGATTGATCCAAGGTTGCCTATGCATACCTTTCCGCACAGCTATAACTGAGCAACAAACAGCAGCGCGCACACCGGCTATTCAATTTGGGAGGGTGCAATGGTACTGCCAAACCATTCCAAGCCACTACCAACCAAAGACCCACAGGACCCCTGAAACCACACCCCCAAGCAACCCATACACTATCCAAGCAACCAAAGCAACACACATGAGAATCAATGACCCTGGGAGAACCTGCCTGCACAGTCCATACACTTTTGGGGCCAAGGCAGACAGCTGCCTGTGCACATCCCACCGCTGCCGGTGCTGCTGCTGCTGCCTGTTTGGACCCACTTCTCCTACCTGCTGAAGCACAGCTGCCACCTTAGGCCAATCTTTGTGCAGGCAGTAGTCTGGGAGAGATGTGATGCCGGCCTTTTGGAAGCGCCGAGGTAGTGCCTGTGGGTCAGCTCCTGCTGCCACGAGCTTAGAGACAACTTCTGCCCTGTTGGAGTAGATGAGGCATGGGTAGAGCACTGCATGTTGGATGGGGGTCTTGCCCTCATATTCCACCGAGAGGGAGGCGCCATGGGAGAGCAGGAGGTCGACAGTCTCTTCAGAAAGCTGCAGGCAAAACAACAGGGCATAAGAGTGACCTTGAGACAGCACTATATGACTGACAGCACTCATTCGTCACAGAATGTGGGCCCAGCCCCTATGCACTTCTGTATTGTTGGTAGGATGCTAGTGTACAGATAACGGATGCAGAGACATAGTCGGAAGGTCAAGCTAGGATAATGCTAATGCACATTAAAAGCAGCAGCCAGCACTCTCTTGTGCATCTCCAGACTGATAGCAGGAAAGGTATCATATGAATCTCTTCGCCAGCGCATGTAGACAGCACTTCAACCATACCACCGTGTATCTCTAAACACAGGTCAAGCAGCTTTACACTCAAGTCCAACAAGTCACAAGGATGCAGATGAGTGCTGGCTCATATACCCCAACTGAACATTGGCTACATGGTCTCCTATCAACAAGGCTGCTTACCTGCTCAATAGCTTTGAAGATAGGTGGCTTGGTCCCTGAATTGAGCAGGTCCGGACCAAAGCTTTGGTCCAGGATCCAGGAGCATACTTTGGGCAGGTTGCCGGTGGAAGCTGCTACACACAGGCAGTTACGACCCTTAGCATTCAATACATTTGTGCCGCTCTGCGGATGGGCGGGTGAGGAGGTCAGGGTCTTGAGCATGTCAATCATTCGTGTTTCGTCAGATACTGTTCGTTTCAGGAAGGACAGCTCAGCAGGAACACCTGCTGCAGGCAAGGGTCTCCGGGAAGCTATGTGGATAGGGGCATCTCCTACTCTGGCTGCGTTAATCAGGATACTGCTGAAGAGTCTTGTTGAAGAGACGGGCTTATAGGGGTTGGCACCTGCTTTGACGAGCTCTGCTGCTAGTGGTTGGTTGTCAAAATCTACCACGATAGCAAGAGGAGGGGGAAGGTCACGGGTGCCCAGGTTGGGGTCTGCTCCTTTGCTGAGAAGGAGCTGCAGCAGTGAGAGGTTATTCTGGAGAGCTGCATACTGCAAGGGCTTAACACGAATGCTGCTGCTGCTTGAGCTCTCAAGATAGGGGCCTATGGAGGCAATCCCTGTAGGTGCCCTGGTGCTGGAATTCGGCCACGTGACGGCAATGGATTCATTCGGTTTGCACCCTACAAGACATATATGACGCGTTTTTGTTCCATGCAGAGCTTCCTATAGCGCAATGGTTGAGTGGTGGGACTCACCTGCTGCTAACAACCTCCTTGCTTGCTCTAGGTCCTCAAGGGCATCTTGTGTCCAGTAGTAGCCTGAAGGTCCAGTAATGAGACATTCAGTACTGCTGTTCGTGGGCCAACTCAGGGAGCTTTCATGCAATGCGGGCTGAGGTCTGTTCCCACTGCAGCTCTTGCATGTGAATGAGTGAGCTCACCGGATAGCCTGGCGCGAAGGGCCATTTCTATGACGCGTACTCAGCGGGGTTGCTAGAACAATGCTTTCTTAAATCTGCCATGACACGTACACAGCACCTTCGCAGAACTGCCGACGAGACTGATCCCACACCGACATCTCACTCAGAATGATCACGCCTGGCTCTGCATAGTGATCCTCTGTACATCTACATCCTAGTACATTATGCTTTGAACTTGTACATGAGCGAACTGCCCAGGTTGGGCACCAGAGCTGACACAAGATCGTCACTTCAGTGACTCCTCAAGGCCACGTCAGGTAAGAGTGACACTGCAACTGACACTTTAGACTCAGCTTGCAGGCACTGCACCAGTACAGCAGTGGCAAGACATGCTTCTGGCACAGGAAGGGTGGCTATGAACCTTCATCACATTGAACCCTTGTCTTTTTCTGATATCCAGGTGCCCAGCAGGGCTTCAGCAGCACTAAAGGCCTCTTTCACTGCAAATTGCAAAGAGCTGTAGAAAACCGTCCGTAAGGAGGGCAATACCCATTCATCCCTGCCAGAGGGGAGCACTAGGGTAAAGCATCCGCAAGCCTGCGCTGCTGCTGCTGCTGCTAAGGGCCACGGCCAGGGGAACCCTATTGGTCAGTTGAAAGGGTGGGGTATGTCTCATTCAGCCACCAGTTGACAAGAAGGTGGTGCTGGTGAGGCAAGCAGTGCATCATTGTAAGTATGGAAAGCGCCTGAGAGTTACTAAGGAGTGGGATGAAGCATGCCATAGCTTTGGTGCTCAAACCTGTGAACTGTGTCGGACGCTTGAGGGGTCGTAGGTCCACCACTGGTTTTCAGGTGATGCCGCAACCCGTGTTGAATGAACTTATGGGACCAGATCAAAATTTCCTATGACATCCATTTTTCTATCCCGGCAACAATATTGTTTGCCGGGATGGGCGCCAAATCAACCCCCAAATAATGAGGCAGCAGCACAGCAGCAGCAGCAGTAAAAATAAGAGCCTCGGCTGCATGTTCGCAGGTGGTCATCAGCAGCCGAGCAGATATAACAGCTGCTCTTGCAGCTGCTGTGACCACACCATCGACCGCCTCACCCTCACTGCTCTCCCCTGGGAGAACCACATGGGTCTCGAGGCATGCGCAGCGGCTCCAGCCCTCTTTCCAACCCAGTGCGCCTCGTAGCTAGTGCTATGTGTCTGAAGCAACAGCAGCTGTCACACCACAGAAGGGACCATGGCTTGTATGTTTGCTTGTCCCTGTGCTTCTTGACATGACGTGCCTGCTCTTTGGTGAGCGCTCCTTCGGCACAGATCTCCCCATGTGTATGTAGAAGCCTTTGAGCAGCTGCACCCCAGTCCATATGGCCTCGATGCATCGCGATAGAATGAGTGGCTGGAACCGCTGAACCGGTCTGAACCGCTCGGAAGGATCTGTACGGCAGTAATTAAAGCAGAGGCTGCAGGACGAACAGGCTCAGAAACACCATCAAAAGAAGAATTTGCAGCAGTAGAAGCAGCAGGTACAGCACAAGGTAACAAGGATGCAAACAGCTGCTGCTGGGGGTGGCAGTCGGGAGGGTCTGCCCAAAGGGCAACATGAGCAGCACCAGCAGCAGCACCAGGGTTGCTACCTCTGCAACGACAAAATCCACCACAGACAGACTGATAAATCCACCAGCAGTGCAACAGTAGCCAGGCGGTGCCAGGGAGTGGCAAGTATCCCAGGTTAAACATAAGCAGCTGACCTTCTGTCAGCTTGCTACGGTTTCATCCTTTAAAAGGGAACGTGCCTGCACCAGCAGGAGGCAGTAACATGAGCAGAAGCAGGGAAAAGCAGCGGCATCACTAGTACTAGTGGGTCCAAAATGTTGGGCCCGGGGGCAGGGGTTTTAGTCAGCCATGGCACCGGCTGTGGTGAGGGCTTGTGATGTGAGAGGATGGGGTTTTGTAGGGGAGGCTCCAGAGAAGCCTGGGGTTTTGGAGGAGCTAGCTGGACTGGCTGAGTTATACAGGCAGGTGCAGTTGATGGTAGATGAGTGTGTTTTTGAGGAACAGGAGGAGGGAGGGGTGGAGGAGGCCGGGGCTGATGGCGGCAGGCCGGGGCCACAGGAAGTGGAGGAGGCAGCGATGACGATGGGGCTAAGCTGTGATAACCTTTTTGGGGACGTACTGATAATGTAGGGGTAGGGGAGCTGTCCGATGAAATGTCATTTGCTTTGTGCTAAATGGGTCAATTTTTGTTGTGTATGGATAATATAGTGGTTGACTCTTGTCATCTGAAGGAATAGGAGGACGGGACAGGGCATCCAGGAGGAGGTGCACGAGGTGGGAAGTACTTCATAGGGTAGCGCCTTGGCCCTTAAATGAAGAGATAGGAGTATGTGTGATATACATGACGACCTTTGCAGGCTGCTGGAGTTTTAGAGGATTCCCCTAAGACTCACTCCACGCGGGCCTGATTCATCCCACGGTGTCCAGCTAGGAACAGTGGCCGGCCACTCTAACGACCTGCAATTCCAGTTCCAGCCAAGGTTTTGTTTGGCTTTTTGCTCATGATAAGTAAGAAAAACTGAGACAATGACGACAGCCTGCTGTACTAGCCCAAACTGAAGCACTGCAAGGCTCTGCAGAGTGGTGCTGCTAAGGGGTTATGTTGGGTCCGTCCTCATTATTTGTCACTTATGTCGTATCGGCTTCCCTGCCTGAGCGGTCCTGTAGCGCTATTGCGTACATGGGCGCGTTCAACGCTGCGGCTGCAAGGGGTACCATCTACATAGGTCGCTCGCGGGCACAGTTCGTGTTACTTAGATTTTCCGGGGACTTCCTAAGCATTCTGGTACCATGTAGAAGCGGAACACTCATGCAACCGGAGGCGGACTTCGCCCGCTTGAGTCGCCTGGGCCGCCCAGGCAGGCTGCAGCGGCACTAGTTACTGAGCGCCAAGTTACACCGTCTGGGCTGGTCACCTCAGCTAACTTGTTACGAGTAGCGCGATTGACACAGCAGAGTCCTATATGCCGGAGCTCTTCTACATAGTCTGCGTGTCTGGAATAAGCACAAACCCCGCTTAGTTGATTGTTTCACTGTACTGGTCGATTGGCTGGTATTGATTGACTCTGAACCTGTAATCATCCTGTGTCAAGTTGGTGTGTAAGATGTCGGGTTCAAAGACGGCCGCAGTACGTACCACTACCGTACCTGCGAAGCTGGCGCTCGTTGTAGGGGTGTCACAGTATGGCCTTGCCAGCCGCGATCTTCCCAATGCTGTGAATGATGCAAGCGACGTAGCAAACAGGCTGAAGGACGAAGCTGGGTTTCACGTGGATTTGTGTGTCAATCCAAGCAGGTGCGTTTAATGAAGGCAGCACGTAGATGGTTGTCGGGGAAGGTCTCACCCATGTCAGTCGCATTTGCGGCGCATGCATGCACACGCTTCTAACCCGCACACTGTCCCATTGTTGAAGTCGACAGCACCACTTCGCTTCATAGGTTACGAGCTGAACATCCTACGCACTTACCCTCGCAGATCAGCTTTCGTGGCTGCGATTGACAAATTCACCAAGCGGGCCGTCGCCGGAAGCATCCTCGTCTTCTACTACGCTGGTCATGGAATTGTCACGTCCAATGGCCACCACTGCATGATGACAAGTGACTACGACATTGCTTGGCCGGAAGCTAGCGATGCTGCTGTCGAGGTTGCTGGATATGGTGTAGAGCAAGCCCTGCAGCGGATACTGGATGCTGCCGATGGTTGTCGGCTCATCGCCCTCTTGGACACATGCCGGCAGCTTGCATGCATTCCTTCTTCTCGAGGAGAGGCAGTTACGGTTGCTGCTAGGCCAGCTGTAGCCCCGCACCTGGAGCTGCACTCCAGCAGTGAGACTTTGGTGTGCCATGCTTGCCGTTTAACAGACAATGCAGGCCCTGCTTCAAGATCCTGTGCCCGGAATGGAATCTATACTTCACAACTACTGCAGGTGAGTGCGTTCTTGCTGATTGCTGCAGAAGTATAGAGTTCAAGGGAGCTGCTGCATGCAGTCAAATCATACATGCAGGGGTAGGTTCAAGAAGAATGAAGCCTCCGTCCAGTCTCTAGTAGTGCTTCAAACCTGTGAATCTTGTGGTCCCAGAATGCCCATCCTTGTTCAAGCATAATTTATGTCCCAGGTATTTGCATTTGCTATATGAGCTGCATGACGGGTTTTTTTTCATCGGTTCTTCAAGGCTCTTTTGATTGCACTAAAGAAGTGCTGTCTGAAATCAATCACGCAAATGGCACTGCAGCTAGCTACACTATGGCATTATGCCCTGAAGGCTCTCAAGCACAACGACATCGGCGTGCTCAAAACTCAAAGTACTGACCTGTTACACCATGCCCCGGCCAGAGGGATTTAATCGGTGGCAACATCCACACACCTTCTTCCCTTATTGCACTCAGAGCTCTGAGCACTCAGCCCATACTGTCATGTTTTTTTATTAGCGTCCACTGCAAAGCTTCAAATTAGTGCTGCCAGTGGTCTTGGTTTGCTGTATTAGCATGGTTGCGCACTTTGAGACACTCCACAACAATTCAACGCTTCACTCAAACTGTAAAGCAAACCGCGGTTCCTTCAAAACTAGCAATGGCTCCTTCAAAACACTGCCTTGTGTCCTGGCCCTGGATTAAAGGAGCGATTTCACAACCGCAAAAAAATAAAGATGCTTCTTATATACTGACCTGATGCTAAATGTGGCACGCAACTCTTCTGCTGTCTGCAGAACCTGTTTGACCCCCAGCACAGCAGCGTGATTGAAGCCATCTCAGCTGCCAACAGTGCGGTCAAGGCCAGTGCAGCCAGTAAGGGGCAGCAGCACCCCCAGCTGACAGTTCGTGACATCCGAGACTTCCAGTTCAGATTGGTGGGTCCTCTACCGGTCCCTGTACCAGGACACATACCTGCTGCGCCCAAGGCACCAACGGTCAGTGGCACTCGACTTTTTCGACTTTTACGCCATGGCTACTTTGTTATGACCAGGGCAGGCCAGTTACCGTACCTCTTGCTTGCTTTCTTGCATCGAATTCTGTGGTGGGCCTGTTTCCGTCTGTTTCTGCCATGGTTCTGCTGTTTTTTTGCTTTTGCTCTGCTACAGTCCTACGGTATCATATGATGATTCATTATCGCCTCACCTCTGCAAGCCTAAAGCTATCGTGGGATTGGGGTTATTGCTGGTACGAGCAACCCTGAGGCTTTTGGAAGGACACAAGAACCGGCCGCGCGCATAAGGAAGGTTGTATTGTTGTGTATTCTACTGCCTGCGGAGCGGGCAGCCAGGTCATGGATGGGTTCAGTGCAGGCAGCAGCCTGGGTTTTCTCGTTGGGATAAGTGCAGGCAGGAGGCCCTGCCATTTGGTTGCAGGCAGGACGCCGGGTTCTTTGGGGATCTCCTGCATAATACTGTTCCTTGTGTTCAGATATTGGTTTGTTCCACCTCCCTTTTTGTTGTGACAGCTTGAGGTGCGGGGCTAATGGCACTTTTTGCTATGGCATATCATGAAGTGTAATAATAATAGGCGGCGGTGTAGCAGCTACTTAAGGCAGTTTTTGGAGTCAATCTAGGCAGTGGTAAGCTGCATGGCCAGCTTACCTTTCCTTAATCCTTTCCTGATGGTGTCATGCATGGAAGGTGTTGATGAGTCGTTTCGGACTTCTGCTAATGGTGGGGTTCAGGACAAGGTCGCCACCTTTGTGTTTGGCAGTGGTTGAGCGGGTTCTTGCTGGGTCAGCTGTGTCTGTTTTCAGCGAGGCAGTGGGGGTCTTTGTGTCTGCTTGCAGATTTGTCTATTAAGGATTGGGGGACTGTGGAGGGCATCATGCCTGAGTTGGGGTTGACCATGACAAGAGTGTTACGGGGATTACCCTAAACCCTAAACTAGCCGGGGGTTGCTGGGTAACTGTTGTTGCCGCTGGCCGTTGCGTTTGGTAAGCATTAATCTGTTAGTATTGCCACCAGTCTGGTGGTAGTTATGTGGTGGACTTCCCAGACGTCTTGCTTCCGAAGGTCAGTAATTCGTTCATGTTTCGAGTATGTTTGACTCAAAGTCTGATCATTCTGGTGATTTGTCTGATGATGAACTGGTTGAGGTTCCCTGGATGGATACATCGTTAGGAATCCCTCAGAAAGAAGAAGAAGAGCTACGCCAGGCTAGTTGAGTAACTGAGGAATCCCTCAAAGTTCGTGGTCTGGAGTTAACTGTGTTTGGATCCATCCGATGGCGTGTTTGGTCGTTCTGATCTAGCAGCCCTTCGCGGTTGCCGCATCTTAACTGTGTGTTTGTTTTAATTTCTCAGCCACAGCTGGATTGTGTCGCAATGAAGTCGTTCTCACTTTTCCGACTAGGCTCCCAATGGACAATGTAGTCCCTAACTTCCTGAGCGAGGCCTTCAATGGCATACCGTCTCTTTCCACACTCTTGACAGTTCTAGCTTGCGCTCACATTCCCATTCAATGTGTCCACCATGGGTCGTTGGTTCTGCGGTAGGCTTTCAATGTGACACCATCCGCTACAGACGTTGCAGTGTGCTAAGCCGGTTGTTCGTGCAGGGGTCTGCCGTGCTGGCAGGTGTGTGTTGGGACAGCAGCATTCAGTCGGCAGGTCTGGTGTGTTGCAAACTTCATGATGGGTCATCAGCTGTGAGAGCGTGCTGTAGAGCATCATCAATGTGATAGCCCTTTTGCTTAGCCAGCTCCACCACCCATCCTTGCATGACTGTTGACGGGCCCATCAGACAATGACCTGGTTCTGTGTTGCTACATTCTTTCTTTTTTGCCCTCGTCCTGTGTGGGGTGCTGCCATGACCGCTACACCTTCTGTACCTTCTGTTAGGTCCTGCCCTTCTGCAAAGTCGTTGTATGATTGCTCTCTCAGATCTTTGAAGGGCTGTCTTTTCTCTGATTCGCTGGTACACGTGATAGCCTGTTTCTATACGTTACACCAGTGGGGCTGTGATGTCTGTTGCAGTCTGGCGCACACTGCTGCTTTGGTTTGGCCTCTTGGTGGTGCGCTGAGTGAGGACAGGTACGCCTGTATCTCTGTCAGGGCTTACTCTGTGCTTACTGCATGTGTCTCTGCAGCCCACAATGCTGGGAGAGGTGCATTGTGTATGTCTATGTCATCAATGAGGTTGTGGAACTTCAACAGCCTTGCATACTCCAGATGGATTGTTGCACCATGTCCTGCTTGCATGGGTGGCCTGCTGCAGTAGGTTTTTTTATGCCTGGTAGGAAATTGAGGATGTATGCGATCCGTTTGAAAGCGGTCAGCGTCCTAGCACTGATACTGTTGCCCAGTTTCAACGTCAGTTGCCGTGTTGTAAGGACAGTTCTGCCTGTGGAAGACCTGCTAGTCTGAGCTGGTGAGAGTCAGCTAGGACGAGGTGTGGTGGTTGGGGGCGGGCTTGCAAGTGCCTGCATGTTCTGCATGTCCTGCAGAAGTGGGCTGGTATCTGGCAGGTCTCAGTTGGGCCAACTCCCTGCTTTTCGAGCTCAACATCTATGCTTGTACACGCAATCACCTGCCTCAGCCTCAGGCTGTGGTGTGTAAGGGCAGGGCGAACCATTGCTGTCAGTTTGCCCAGGCAGCTGCCATCTGTTTGCAGGCGTGTACGGCTGAGCTACCCCATTGGTCCAGGGTCATTGAGTGCCTTGGTCAGCCGCTGTATTTGTACTGTATTCTACTCTGCTTAGAGGGACGGGCATCCTAGACCGCCTTTAATTTTTCGACATCTTCATGTGCTACTGCCTTATTAACATCAAAAAGCAATGGCTTTAAGAACGGAACAACAATCGGTTGCAATCATCCGATGCTGTATTTGGTTGGATTGATGACCTAGCAGTCTGCTGCGGTTGCCCACATGTTATGTTTGCCTGTTTGCACCTTATGTCGATTTTTCGTGGTGGCACTGGGCTGGAAAGCAGTAATTCATGAATTGTTAAAATGGTTTGCAGTAACAGCATGTGCCAAGCTGAACAGGTCTGTGGATGCATGTCAACACGGTGGGCGGGTCAAATGCCGCATGTTTCCCTCTTACGAATCGGCTCTTTCTGCAGCCTTCAGACATCTCATGACGCCCTTCCTGTGCCCGCACTCGCAAGCATACGTATACCCTGAGCCAAGAGATGACATTAAGATATTGGGTTTGCGTTTACTTGAATACGGGAATTCGGAAGCGTGCGCTTCGGGACGTGCAGGGCAAGTTCGTTGTTATCAAGTTGATTGACCGCATGCGTACCCCAGTCAGTACTACTGAGTAGGGGGATGCACGCGCCTACGTCAAGCGGAAAATCGGCATTTAGAATTCACAACGTTCTTCTTACAGCTTCCTCATACATCAAAGTACATAGTTAACAGCGCCATGTCACACTGGCAGCGCCATGTCTTGTCCTCTGCTCGCCAGTGCCCATGAGTAGTTCACTGTCACCCAATTGCACAGCCGTGGCAACGCAACAAAGACTACGGCAACACATTTGAACATTTACACATCCTCCCTCAGCAGCTGCGTGCATGACATAGCTCTGTTCCCCCCCCCCCCCCCCCCACCCCCACCCCCCCTTCGTGTACATAACATAACATAACAAACAACATAACAAACATGTAAGGTGTGGCAACCGCAAAGGGCTGCTAGGTCGAACCGACCAAACACACCATCAGATGGATCCAAAACACAATGGGTTCCATACCACCAAGTAAATGGATACCAGCCAGGTATTCACTCATCTAGAGGACTTCAGCCAGTTCATCCTCAGAATTATCACCAGAAATATCAGACTCCGAATCAAACATATCTAAATACTGATCTTCCGGAAGCAAGATGTCTGGCATACCGTCCAAATGCTCAGCAGCTCCAACTCAGGCCCACCTCGCATCTGTTACCAATGCATATCTGCACCCTTCTCAACAGCAGTCGACATCACCAAACCTTTGGGGGCCTTCCTAGCAACATGCAGGAGCCAAACAAACAGCTAGAGAGCCAAGGTGTGGCTGCACACAAGGCGGCTAGGTCCAAACAGACAGACAAACACATACGAGCCACCACCTGTGCTGCATGCCCACCTTTAACAAGCAACCCCTGTTAGTGCCCCTCCTGCGGCTGGCATTATACCTGCCTGCATAACTACACTCAGCATACACTGCTGACCCTACAGCTGCACACGTCCCCTCCCTAGGCCTCTTCATACCCATGGCATTCCGCCGGCCCTCCTCCTCCCCCTCCTCCTGCTACATACTGCTTCTTGTTCATCTGGTTGAACTACGTCTGCAGGCATCCCTGCCCCTTGCTGCTTTGCCAGGCCTCCTAATACGATTAATCATGCCATCCCAGCAAAAGTGACATATGCCCCTTGTCTCAAGCTGCCCAAGGTACAGATTACAAAATGGATGGACAGATGCAATGCCTTCGGTTTGCAGCCAATTATCACATAATTACAAAATGATCCCAACATTGAGGTCAAGATGTTGAAAGATCCATCCAAAACCTCCACTATGCCAAGGCGTCAAAGAGGCGTCCTTCCTGCTGGTTGAATGCTAGAAGCGATCTCATTAATGTGTACTGCTCTTTCTCATTCTCTCTCTCTGTCTCTGAAACCTGAGGGCTTCGGCCTATTAGCCCAAGTGAAAAGCAGTCCTTCAAAATGACTCCATTCGTTAGACGTCATGCCACACCCTTCAAACAGCATTACCATCTGAGTCCCTGACCTTCTAAGCAGCTGAAACATACTTAGCCGTACGCTTCAATGCAGAATCCTGAGCTGTTTACAAATTGGGTGGGTCCAACCCAGCCATCTAGCTCTTTGGTCCATTGGCATGTTTCCAAATCACCTAAGACCCTGGTCAGCAATCCCTTTCAAACGCCTCCCTCCAAGGTATCCTCAACAGCTCAAACAGGTCCGCTTCAGTCACCACTGCAACCTTTCTACCCTTCCCTTCTGCACCCAACCACGCCATCCCCTCGTGCCCTGCACCTTCAGCAGTGATCAAACCAGAAGCAGGAACAGCCACCTCTGCCACATGCCCTAACCGGCCTCCAGCAGTTCCCCCTCCTGCCCCTGCCACACCTCCCTCCTCATGTACAACCCCGGCCGCTCCTCCTCCTGCAGATGCTCCATCCTGGCTTTTGCGTGTCTCTGTTCCTGCTAAGGCTACCCCTGCTGCTCCTGATCTCCTACCCTGACCAGACTCCGCTGCCGACAGCCTCCCTCCCTGTGGCATCCCAGGAGCTACTACTACCATATCACCTGCATCCCCCTCGGTCTCTGTCACAGCTATAGCTCCCGCTGCTCCTGCTGCTGCTCCTCCTGCTGGACCTGCTCCTCCTGCTCCTGCTCCTGCTGCTGCTCCACCTGTCCCTGTTCCTCGTCCTCCAGCTCCTGCTGCTCCTGCTGTCACATTGGGTCCCCACCCAGGCGGCCAGAAGTCCTTCCCGTTGCTATCAGCAGGTGCAACCTCCTCAGGTACCTTCAGAACTAGCACAGCACCAGCATGACCCCCAACAGCAGCAACCTGAGCAGCACCTGCTGGAGTCAGCTCTGTTGTACTGCCTCCACTCCCACTCCCGCCCCCGACCCCACCACCACTACCTCCACCCCCAACCCCACCACCACCACTAGTACCATCAGTAACAGCAGTACCTTCTAGCGGTCCGACCCTCACTCGCCTCATGAGGAAATGTGAGTTAAGGAACATGCCGCAGTTCCCAGCATGTTGCCTCATAAACCGTAGGTACTGCTTGCTACCCGTCCACCCCACCAATGCATACGGCCAGTAACTCCAAGGCACTAGGATCAGATCCATGCGCCGCTTCTTGCCTTCGCTGTTCAGATAGATCCCATAGATATGGTCATACCGATCCATCTGGTGCCTGTCCACCCAGCGCCCGTTCAGTATGTCCCCCTTAGCGGTCTGCAGGTACCCATCCATCTTGCCCGACTGTATTCTGCAGAACCCCTCCTCCTGACTGATCAACTTCCCCTGGGCGACTAAGCGATTATACAGCTCCCACACCACCCCATCCAGTTTGTAACTTGGGTGAGTAATGAGGAAGTCTGCATCATGGCTGGTGCGGCTGCGGCGACCCCCACCCACTAATTGGATCTGCCAACCTGAACGGCTGAAGACTGGTGCAGCAGCAGCACTAACATACCTGCCACTGCTGCTGGGAGTGGCAGCAGTTTCGCCGCTAGCGCTGCCACTCCCTACAACCCCGCCTTCCATCATAGAGCTCCTGCCAATGTCCTGCCTGTGTGTACCCCCGCCACCGTCAGCTGAAGCGGACGTGCCGAGCAGCTGAGACTTCTCCAATCCCGACTCAGCCCCGGAGCCCACACCCCCCTCACTACTGCTGCCATTTTTCCGGCTGATTTCATCCAGCAGCTCAAGCACCACCCCCTTCATCTCCTCCACATCCTCCCCCGGTACTTTCTCCAACAGATCCTCCCTGTACCGTAGGCAGTACCACGCCTCTCGGCTCATCCCATACTGCCCCGCCCCCACCGCCAACGGCCCACCCTCCTTCCCCGCCTCCTGCAGCTCCTCATAGCTCCTGTATCCAAGCTGATACCAAGTATACGCCTGAGTCGCCCCTACCCCGGGGAGCCGTGCAAATGCATAACGAGTGGCGCCGCCTTCAGTTCCCAGCCGCAACTCACCACGGGAGTTCGTCACCGGTCGATCTGCTTGGAAGTCCTCGAGCTGCTCGGATGTGCCCGTGGATGCGAGCTCGTGGATGATACGGGCAGTGAAAGCACCGACAAACGGCAGCAGCTGCTGGAGCTGTGGGGGCCGGAGGACAGCTGTTACAGGGAAGGAGCAGCCCCGGATGATGGCAGCGGCATGGGCATAATTCAAAGCCTGATGATTGATGTCACTTTGACCTGCAGCACCAAGCAGTTGAAGGTGAATGCTTATCATTATGAGATAGATCACTGCACAGCTTTTGGGCCGTGCAGCGCCCGCGGCAGAAATTCATTCAGTAAGTTAGTATGTGGAGAGCAGAAATCAAGACAAAGTGGCGAGACCGCTAGAGAGCCAAGGCTGCCATACCATCAAGAGACCCAGGCATTAAAAAATTAACCACTGCCAGCGCCCTACCAACAGCATGCTTATGAACATGTGAGCACAGGACAAAACATACGGTGCTGCCAGGTGAGATACCTAAGGGATGCCTAAGGGATGTATCACTCCTTGGGGATTGCAGGCATGGCTGCAAGCACTGGGGAAATGAGCAGCTGCAGGCCATAGGGGCAGGTTTCTGTTAGCTTCTTGTCTGGCCGTAGCTGATCTTGAGTAATCACAAAGCAGTATCAGACCCCCAGAAATGGTGCTGAGTGGAGGGAGCCTGAAAGCCCCCGATATTTATCCCCTAAGAGGGCTCCCCACCCCAAAAGGCACTGTAGGAGCCTCTTCTAGCTGGATACAAGGAGCGGCAATGACAAGTACTGTCAGACAGCGATGTTGCCGATGACACAAGAACTAGGTGTCAGCTCACGGTGCATTACCGACCCATGACCCATTTGCATGCAAGAAAGACAAACTATTCTGAACCTGCAGCCACAGCAAACAAATGGCAGCCCGAAAGTGAAAGCTAAAGTAAACCTGCTATACTAGTACCCTAACCTTGGTCAACCAACACCAGGTTGGTCCTTCCCACACCCTCCTGCCCAATAAACCCCAGTCAGATTTGCATGTGCACGCTCCCCACGACTGTCTTCCAGCATGTCCCCTAACTCTTTTCCAGCCCATCGTACAGCTCATATGTCTGATTTACCCAGAAGCCTAAGATTTCGTCCAACTCTAGGAAAGCGCCCATAGCTCACCTCATGTGTGTGCCCTTTGCCGCTTTAACCCCCCTCTAACCTGGCCTTCCTAAGCCCACATCTCCCCCTGGCCTCTTACCTGGATCCCCCTTGTTTCCCCCAATGGCCTCCTCTAGCTTTGCCAACTGCTTCAGCTTCTGCACCAGGTCCTCATTGCCCAGTGCTGCACTCCTGTCCTGGTTGTACACCCCATACAGCACCAGCTCAACTTGCTGGCTGATACTGGCCAGCTGAGGGCTCCAGAAACCCAACCATGGTGCAAACCTGTACAATTCGAGGAATGGAGGAACAATAGGCCAGGTAACTGTCCTAGAATGCAGGCCTATCAAATGACAGCTGTCACCTACCATGTTTGGGATGTTGCTTGGTCTAGAGGAGTTGCGGAATAGTGGTCATGAAGGAAAAGCACTCAAATAGGTGGCTTCAAAGGAACGTATCGAAGGCCCTGACTGCTTTTGTGCTGCATATGGAAGGATCTTTACAAATTACCCTACCTATGACTTCTTGCAGTGGCTGCCCCATGCCACGTAGCACAGATTCCGCAATAGCATATACTTTCTTTGCTAGGCAGATGCAGCAGCTTTTTATCCTATTGTATGGGCTTTCATGAATAACCCGTTGTCTTACAACTGGCTTCGATGCAACCCGTTGTCTTACAACTGCCTTCGATGCTTCCTACCCCTCAATGTATAGGCAGTCTGAACCCTCAAATGGCAAAGTCGAGGAACACACCAGATGCCACATCATCTGCATAGCTTGCAAGCAACCCTCATTAGTGACCTTCAGTAATCATCCTCCCAACTGATCGTACCCCAGACCTCCCAAACGTTCCCACTTCCCCTACTCCTCCCATCTCATACAATCCCACCCGTATGACTGCGGATCCACCCACCCACTCGCTTACCTTGCCAACGGTCCTTCCGCACCCGACAGAGGCACCCCTACCACAGCAGCAACACCAGTAGAAGGGCCAGGGTTTAACAGCATTGCCATGGCATTGGCACCTCCCGCAGCCACAGTACCAGCACCACCTGCCACCAACTGCTGTTGCTGCTGTTCAGGGCTTAGGGGCACTACGTAGGGCTCAGGGTCTACAGCACTTCCTGTAGATACCACTTGTTGCAGCCACTCATCTGATAGCACTTGCGGACCCAATGAAGTGTGCTTGCCCCCTTGCTGCTGTTGCTGCCTGGGTTTGAATTCCTTGAGCGCTTGGCGTAGGCTCTCTGCGCCTGGAGCCAAAAATGTATCTGATCAGCCAAGGGATATGAGCTGAATCCAGTGGTAAGTGTTGTGACACACAGGACTGCCTAGCTCCGTATGAAAGACAACAACTCATGTGTGCTATCAGCTAAGCAGAACGCAATCTTTACTTTTAGCCTAGACTTCCAAACACAGGTAAAGCTTGCAAAAACAGCAGCTGTCCCACAACAGCATGTTGCCATGTACACAGTTACTCTTACAGCTCATGACACCCTCGCCCCCTGGTGCACAAGAATAGGTACATACATGTGGTGTCGCCAAACGCACCGGATGTCACTACTATCACCTCCCCGGACCGCTGCAGCGTGAATTCACTACCACTCCCTGCCCAAACACCCTTACTACAGCCAAACTTGTAGGGATCCACTCCTGTCCCTACCTTGAGCTGACACAGAGCTAGCATAAGATGTCCACTCATTCACTTACTTGTAGGGGTGTCCTGCAGCTGCTGTGCATTGACCACCACATGGGTGACGTGGCTGCAGCGGTTGAGGTCTAGCGACACACCTGCACCCAGCTGTTGCAACCTGCTGGTCAGGATCTTCTGGCGCTGACTCAGCAAAGGTATGCTCCTAGCACGTGTGCAAGACATTGGGCACTTTATAGGCTGCTGGAGTTCAACCCGGAAAGCAGTTTGGTCCATGGCGTGCGACTACAACACGTCCCTGTATTCAATGTTTACCAATTCAATAACCTAGTGCCACGAACCTGTGCATTTTAGGCAGTTTACCATTAAGTGTATTGAGCTTTTAAGGTTTTTGCAGATGAATTCTGTGGATGTGCTGTAAGGCCATGCTTGCAATCTGGTTGGTTCACAATGCGGAGCCCTATAAAGAGCATGTCCAACCTTAAAGATAAGGTGGTTGAGGATGCATTCCATTGTCTATTTCCAGTGCAGAATCCAATAGTTGACACCCATAAAACAAGCTCCCAGAAAGACAGTGCACATGTGCCTCATTTGCAAGGCAACAGCTTCATCTTTTGTAGGCTGTGGTTTATCTACCCTACGAGGTGTCTCCCAGACATTATTGCTGGATTTTGCGGTTCAGCAAGCAGTGCAGCTGTCGTCCTGCATCTGCCAATGCCTTTGCATCAGTTGCATGCTTACTTGTGCAGGTAGATCACTGTTCCCTGCAGGGGCCCTCCTTTCCCTGGAGGGATATGGTCGTTTTGGGGCACTGGTGTCTTGGTATGCTGACTGCTGAGCCCTTCAGATCTCAACAGCAACTTTCTCTTGGTTGCTGCCCGGCTTGCACCAGGGCGCTGAAGCTGCTGCTCCTGCTGTGGGTGGGAGGCATGAAGGGTCTGGGTAAACCCCTTTCGGCGCTGCTGCTGAGCAACAAAAGCATTGGTTTGCTGCTGTGCTGCAGCTGATGCTGAAGCTGGTGCTCCTAATGGGGTGGGTGGTTGCAGGGACAGGCCTTTTTGTGCGCCGGGCGGGGTGGCCTGATTAAGGCGTCTGCGCTTTAGCGGCACCTCGTGCCCTTGTCCGAAGGACGTTTCAGATGATGTTCGGTCGGACATGTGCAAATGCGTGCTATGCCTGGGCACATGAGGTCTTCAGTACTTTGTCAGCCTATGGCAGCCTATGGCAGGACGCTGTTCTTGCTGCGAACAAGTTGTAGCAAGCTATGCAGAGAATGTATCATATGACCTGCAACTTTGCAGCCAGACTTGTAGGCATGGCCAAATGCGCCAATTAGGGTCGGAGTACGTGTGGTGTCGTGCCCATGTCATGTGTTGAGCGCAAGCCATTTGACACGGCAGATGCATGACCACCGGGTCCTAGGGACCCTCAGTGTCCCAGCTGTTCCTGAGGGCCCCATGCATAGCCCGCATTCAAGAATTTGTCACAAAGCTGATAAGGTCAAATATGACCTCACAGTGTGCCAAGAGGTAACACCTCCAGCATAAACGGGCACAACCTGTCAGGAATCAAGGATGCCCGAAACCCGTTTCTTACCGTACCCTAGATTTTTGTGGCATCGCCAATGTCCCTCAGCACCACCTCCACCCCAGTACCGCATGGTGGTGACTGCTTTTGTATTCCCAATGGCTGAGAAGCGACTAGCCCACCCTGCAGGGGCTTCGAGGAGGTATTATCAAGTATGGGAGCCAAAAGGCCCCAACCTCCAAAGCGCTTTGCGTCCCGATCATTGCTTCGAGTCGGTGCCGGAGCACAGTAGCTAAGTTACTTCAAAAGTTGGCGCGGCATCCCATCTTAGAAGGCGTCAACGTCCAGGGGATATCGGTGCTGTTAGAGGCAGTGTCTGCATTGCAGTTGCTAGCAAACCGGTTGAGTTCTCTGCTGCGTCCTTTCTAGCATCTAGGCGCAACAAGATCTCCCGTTGCATTTTAACACAAATGGCTAAGGCAGGAAGTCCCACGCTTAGCTGATCGCAGCAGTCAGCAACGTCTCTAGTATGCCAGCGTTAGCGGGTCTTCTCAAGGCGGTGGGCCAGCTGTCCAGTGGGCAGCATGCCGAACAGAAAGAAGCCAAAGCCTCGAAGGCCTCCCACAAGGCTGCTGGTAGGAAAATTGTAGCTGTCTCACGCATTGTAGCAGGACATGGAAACGGCGTCCTAAGCTCCCATTACACATCCCTACACAGATAAAGAGAACAGCATGTCACGGACCAAGGCGGACCCTGTTCGGACTTTCAACATTGCAGAATGGGCTGGGCCCAATGCTGACGCTGCTGTGAAGGCGCACTTGACAGAACAGCTATCTAACGCTACGAAGGAACAGAACTGCTTCACGGTGCTTGGAGACCCTCTGTCCAAGGCAAGTCGAGGGAGCAGTCCTGTGCAGATGCACCATCTTCGGGTGGCCTTGACTTCCACATTTTCGCGTACCAGACATCTGCCTAGCAGCTGCAACATGAGAAGGATGCTTGTCTTCTATGGGCAATTGTACCAATCCTTCAGCAGCGGCACTGCTGAATTAAAGGACAGCATCACAAGCTCATGCATGGGACACAAAGATGCCAGGGGTATGCTTGAAGCACGTGGTCGTCCTCACATTGTGACCTTCCTGCAGGAGGAGACTTTGACTCACTGGCCCAAGCGCAAGTGCTACTTCTCTAAGGACTGGGAGAATCTGGAGGAGCTCAAGAAGCAGACTGCACTGAAAGCCATGGCTGTGGAGGAAGTTAAAGAGGGTGACCAGGTGCGAGCGGACTTCTGAACTCTTCCATGCGTGTGGATGAATTTGCTAAGGAACCATCTTGCAGTGTGTACTCAAGTTCTCAAGCTTGGAATACAGAGCAGGGATGCACGTGCATGTCACCAAAGATCCCTTGTAGTGGGAAGTTACCTGTCCATTCACAAGCCAAAGTGCAGTATTTCATGGTTACAAGGTTGTTTTCTTTATGGGGAGTCCTAAGTCCATGCATGGCAGTAGAAGGAATGTAAGGAATGTGCCTAGCAGCTTTTGTGTGTAATCCTTGTCCTGTTGCATGCTGCAGGTGGTCTCAACTGCTGTGCTGGGCGAGAGCAACCTCTTTGCCCTCTTCCACTTTAATGCTGTGAGATGCTATGACCCAGATCCCAATGATTACCAGGACTTTGTGGTAGGTAACTCACAAGTCAAAGGGGATGTGTAGTAACTGCAAAGGATGTTGTGGATCTGACTACTTGCATGCAGGCTGGAAACACCATACATGATTAGCAGCATTCGGCCAAGACGTTTCACACACAGTACAACCAAGCCAAAATGCCCACTGCCAAGGCAAATATGCTGTGGCTGTCTGCTTAGCCTGGTACCTGAGTTTCACAATAACTTTTATCTGCAGCTGAAGATAGGGGCCTTGGTTTGTGTTGATTGTGCTTGCTTCCTCGACTGATATGCCAGTACACTGCCCTGCTGCCTAAAGGAACATGTATGTTTTACCTTTCGCCCATGCTAGATGGAACCATGTGATGCTTTACCTGTGTTTGCTGCCCCTGCAGGTCGAGCTAGGTGATGCTGTGATGGTCAGGTCTCCAGACTTGGTGGATCAAGATGGGAACGCCATCCATCACATCATTAGAGTTACTGAGATATTCTACAGCTTATGGGTAAGGCAATGGCTGTGCTCGTGAGTCCTGAGCTGAGTGGCGATCCCAGCAGGCCTTGCACGTCCTTTCCATAGGTTGCACACTAGTCACTGCTGTGGCGAGCGTCAGCTTGTTCTTTGCAGCGGTGCTGTTCTCAAAATGGTTTTGCAAGAGAATCTGTATGGCTGTTGATCTCCAAGCAGCCCCAGTGGTAGTACAAAGGTGACCTGCGTGGACCTTCCGTGAATGCTGCTAAAGACCATTTTATGAAACTTCGGGCTTCATGCTCTTGAGCTGCTTTGTGACAAATGTGGTAAGCCATGTTCTCATGCTGCTGTGTGCCTGCAGGGTGGGCTATATTTTAGGGGCCAATGGTATTACCAAGCTGTAGACACAGATATGGCGTACCACCCTAAAGTCTCCAAGAAGAAAAAATCAAAGAAGAGGAAGAATCCTGATGAGGAAGAGGAGGAAGATGAGGTCTACAACCCCAACATGCTCCTGATGCCCCTCCAGCTCAGCGAGAAGCGGCGCCTATGGCTGGCCACACAAGAAGATAATGAGACGTACACAGTGGCTTACCATATGGACAGTGTCCTACAGTAAGTGGCCATCTGGTGGCTTCTGCTTTGAGTTACATGGGAGCGCCTTGAAGTCAGCACAGCGTTGAGTGGGAGGCACCAGTTTGAGGAGGCAATGCATTGACAGTTTGCATGGGTCCCTGCTGGGGAGGAAAAGCAGCCCTTTTGAAGATAGTTTGCTTTTACATGCTGGCCAATTCACAGGGTTTCTGTGGGGCATGAAAGGCAACCCCATTTTATGATGATGTTGCTGTGTTCTTCCATGCTAAGCAGTTTAAAAATGCATGTTGTGGAGATGGAAGTCAGCCGTGCCAGGAATAGCAGACATGTGCATCTTTGCAGTGAAGCATTTAACATCAGACACCTGCAGCACTGGAAAGGTTGCACATTCACTGGGAAACAATCCATAGCCTGGTCGGACCTGGAAGCTACAACATACATGTATACCTCAGGTGTCCTTAAATGCTAGCTTAATGCAGAAAATTGCCTCAGGTTTGAGCTGTGAGTGGCACGAGGTTGTGCTATGATGCTGAGTGCTGAAACTGCCGCCCTGTGTGATGTTGCAGTGGCATGTGTGTTGTCAGCTTTAAAGATAGGATCCGGCGCATCTTTGTTCCTGAAAGGAATGCTCAGCGCTGTTGTTGCCTGCTGCAGGAAGGTTCGTGTGCTCAAGGTGACACCAGGAAGGGCGGTGGCGGAACAGTATCCTGACTTTGACCCAGCTATGGACTACTACTATTCCCAGACACACGCAAAGCGGTGCATCAGTAATGAGGACTGCTACCAAGATTGGTCCATGTTCAGTGACCTTTACAAAGCTGTAAGTATAGAAGGGCCCATTATTAGCAATGTTGCCTCCTTGTGTTCTGATGGGGGAAGCCATGATACCCAGACTCCAGGCTGTCTGACGGCTGTGGACTGGCATGTTGCTGTGGAGGCAGGAGATCACTCTGGTTAGTCTGCTGGTTCAGCTAGTTTTGGCCTACATGTTGCAGGAGCTGGTAGGGGGCAGCTCAAGGCAGCTGGATACGAATGGAGGATAGACACTGACGTTATATGGTTCACGTCACTGTAAAATGGGCTAGCAACCCATCTTGTGTTTAAACAACTGAGCTGCCTATGCTCTGCTGTTCCATCTTGCTGCTTTCATGCTGTCTTTGTGGCTGTATCATGGTGCAGCTGGTCCAGGGGTTCATAGTAATCAGTAAAGCAGCATGCTAATCTTTAAAGCAAATTTGTAAAAAGCTGGCCTCTGACCTGATTGTCCTCTCTTGCCTGTAATTAGAATATCTTGAAGCTTATGCTTTATTTGAAGACCACATTTGAAGACTATATTTCTCCCCTATGTGCCCTCTCCTCACTCTAGGGAGCAGGGCAAGGCATGTGATTTCCTGCGTGCCTCTGCTGCCGCTCCAAAGGAACCCTAAAACATGCTTTTGCTTTCCAGGTGGTGAAGGAGCTTGGCATGGAGGGTGTCAGGAAGCTACGGGAGGTATCCCCTACCTACCTTGTCAGGGGTGGAGCACCTGTGAAGGTATCAGCCGAAGTGCAACACCCTCCGGCACCATCACCACCAAATGCAGGGTCAGAACGCAGGGTAAGTAGTCAAAAGGGGGAGGTGGGGCATAATGGGACCTGGGGCCAAAGTATGGGGGAAGATGGGAAGAAGTGGAGGGAGATCAGGAAGGTCATCCAGCAGTAACGCTGCAAGCATTTTGAGCTCTCTGTGCTTGCTGCTGTATTATGTTGGCCATCAGATAGTGCCGTGCTCCTCCAGGACAGCTACGTTGACGTCTCCTGAACTGTGGGCCTTTATTGTCAACGACCGATATGCTTGCTGATGCACCCTGCAAAGCATAAGAACTTATGTATTCAGCAGCTGTTCCACCACAAGGCTCAATAAGGAAGCTCTGCAGATGACTCCATTTGCAGCCTAGGAGAGTGTTCCATGAGAGGATGTCCTGGATGCATTTCAATTCTGAGTTGCGAGGATGGTTTAAACATTGTGTCCTTGTCCTGCAGCACATTAATGTCCTGGACATCTTTGCTGGAGCCGGTGGTTTGTCCTTCTTGGCCCAAGACGAGCCAGGCGTGGCCATCAGGGCCAAATGGGCCGTGGACATCAATGCTTCAGCCGTGGAGACCTACAGGGTAAACCACCCTGAGGCACATGTAAGTACAGTTGGATGACGCTTGTTGCAGTTGCAGAAAAGAGCATGATATATTTCTTCGAAACTGCTGCTTGGGTCAAAAAGCATACTCCTTTGATGTGGCATTATAACTTTGCAGTTGTGAGCGCAAGTTGACAAATCATGGTGTGATCCTTTTCACAAAATTGCTCTTGCACTGAAACTGAGGCTATGGCACAGAGCTGGGTACATCATGTTGTATTTCTTGGACAAATTGCAGATACACACCAGTAGTTTACTGTTCATTTGACAAGCGTACAGCGCAGCCTGAGGAACTCAATCCAATCTGGTCTGGCCTGTGCTCCTGCTGCTGCTGCTCTTACCAGGCATTCTGCATTGGGCTGGATGAGTTTGTGATGTTGATCAACATGTGGGGCGCCTTTATCAAGAAGTACATGGGCAAAGACTGGAAGCTGGGCCAGCAGCCGAGCAGCGCCAAAGGGATAGCTCAAGCAAAGGACAAGACGCCTGCATCTGCAGGCAGGCAGCAGCAGCAGCAGCAAAAGGGGGTGCTGTCACCGCATGCAGATGGCAAGGTGAGCACCTGGAGGATTCAGGGAAGCTTGCACAACTTCCGGGCATGACAGTGAAAGTGGTTTGCATTTGGTGGTTGAAAAGGATGTAAGCTGTTGGGATTCACTGAGCTGTCGTTAGAAGTGTGACTTTTAGCAGCACATACATGTGAGAAACCCTCCAGGTCTAAACAGATAAAACCAATAACAGTTCCTGCCACTGCAGTAGCTACTGTTCACTACAGCAGAGGCTTGCGTGATACTATGCTCCAGAACAGGGTAGCCCACTTTTCCTTGATTGAATGGGTGCACTGTGCACATTGCTCCCGCAGGTGGTGGAAATAGTGGACGTTCGGTTGGCAGATTCTGCAGCACGTGTGACCAAGGGCAGTAACAAAGGCCAGCTCATTGATGACCTCAAGGAGGAGGAGTGCTGGTTGGAGCTGAAGGTGAAGCGTGAACGGTGCGTTAACATATGTAGGGGTGGGTGCTGGTGTCTTGAGCAGGCAAAGGTCATCAACAGCTGATTACTTGCTGGAAGTGTTGGCCTTGATCTGCTGTGCTTGGAATACCAGGGGTACCACGTTTCTAAAATGACACCCTTTTTTGTTGTTTTTGTTGTTCTGTAAATCACTGGACCCATATCGACTTCTTTTTCGGAAAAGCTCTATGTAGGTATGCTAGAAAAGATGAAGATGTGCTCTTGCAAACGTCCTGGGAGCTTCCAGGGATTTCTCAGACCTCTGTTATCGGCTGACGCATCGTAGACCGGCTAGTTATGTTGTGAAACACTTGAAATGTACAACGAGAGCATGGCCCTTGCACTTGCCTGAGTGCCTCCAGCAGCTGCTGCACAGCATGTCCTTTGCAAGCCATGCCCAAAGCTGCAAACAAAACAAGCTGCCAGTGCCGCTGTGCGCTCAAGTCTTGCCCCCTGCGCCTTCTTTCAACAGGGGTGCTGGTGCAGTATGGGAGCGCGCAGGAGACCTGGTTGACCCTGACGCAGATGCACCCATCAGGAAGTTCATCGAGTCCACAGTCCGTGCCAAGCGGATACCTCAACGGGGGGATGTGCAAGCAGTAGCAGGAGGCCCACCTTGCCAGGTAAGCAATGGTTCACTGTTTACGGCGCACTGCTGTGGTTATAGAGATACGTCTAAATGCATCCAGCTGCATGAGTGGGCCATCTGATCATGGGGGGGGGGGGGGGCATGTTTTCCTTGTTCCCTGGTGGGAGCTGGGGTGTTGTTGGACTATGATGAAGACTGGGTTTCCACATTGATCTTAGTCATCTAGTAAGTGCCACAGGGAGGCAATGTGCTGTACCGGAAGGTGTCCACAGCCGGTGTAAAGCCTGTAATCTGTAAGTCCTGTAATATTCGTCCTCAGAGTGGACAACACACAGAAGGCAGCTCCGTCTTGCGCAGACAAGTCCATATGCCCGTGCCAGCTATTCATGGCTGGAAGAGCCCATGCCCATGCTATAGAATACATTGGGGCAAGGGGGGCTGCAGAGGTGGAAATTCTATCATACTCCTACTACAGGATCAGTGTGTATGTCAATGGCAGGGAAGTCATTAGTTGCCACAAATGATTGGAACTGCCTGCACCCATCCCGGATGCAAAGGAAGTGATGCATCCTCTGCAATAGTGCTCCGGATCTGCCAGCACCTTTGTTCTGGTGGCTGCCATGCTGCCGTGTCATGAGAAGCTACACCCCTCTTACATCAACAGTGCCAAGATTAGCACCTAAGGCCTTCGCTCAACGCATCATTCCACGTGGAGTTCTTATGAACTTGCCTGCTGAGGGCCACCCCCATTCTCCAAATCGCAATACCTTCTGGCTGTCTTCTGTTGTCTGCAGGATGTAAGTGGGCTGAATCGGCATGCTCGGCAAGAGAACGTGCTCTCCAGTCCCAAGAACAGACTGGTCAGCACATACTTCAAACTGGTGGATCTGCTGCAGCCTAACTTCATCCTCATAGAACAGGTGCGTCCTGGGTGGATATGGTGGGTGTGCTAGGGCCGTATCCATATGCCCAAGCACTTCATTGGTACAAAGCTACATAGCTACTGGCTCAGGTTGCGTAAAGCGCTTTGCCAAGCTAGGCTCTGTTTGTCCTGTTTGCGAGTGCAATGCAAGCATGTTGTTTGCATTGGTTTGGGAGTGCAATGCAAGCATGTTGTTTGCATTGGTATGAAAGAATGATGTGATGCCACCACTCTGCTTTGACCCCTCCAACTGCCCATACGCACCACATTGCTTAGCATGCTCAAAACTCTGAACTGCTAATATGTTCTGTAATCTTTGAAGTGTTGGCTTTTGGATGTTGGCTTTTGTCCAGGTCGTGGATGTCTTCAAGCGGGAGAACGGGAAGTATGCGCGCTTTGCTGTATGCATGCTGTGTGAGCACGGTTACCAGTCTCGTGTAGGGGTCATCACTGCTGGTCACTACGGGGTGCCCCAGGGGCGCAGGAGGGTGTTCTTCTGGGGGGCACGCAGCGGTGTGGAGCAGCTACCAGCCTTCCCAGAGCCCACCCACCATATGATCAACTTCAACACAGGATTTGCTAAGGCAGCAGAGAAGTGCATTGTTAAGTTTCTGGTGAGTATTGATGTGATTGCAGGGATCGAGCTTTGAATCATTGCCGTTGTTGACTTGTGCGGAGGAGGCAGGAGGAGGAACTGATGTAAAAAGGTGCTGTGAATGTGAGTCGTCAAGCAGACAAGCCTTGTTGTTTGTTCATGGCAGTGACTTTCAAAATCTCATTTCAACCTTGATCTATTAGGAAGTTTAATCTATGAGAGTTGGCGCTGCAGCCCATGCATTGCCCGGGTGTAAGTTCTTCCTGCTATTGTATCTGCCATGTTGGGGAAAGAGCACTTCACCGAAAACAGAAATGGTTGCCTGTGAAGTGAGATTTGCTTCTTTGTAATGGGACATGTATGTCCTGTGGGTTCTTGCAGGATGGCGAGGGGGCCAACGCACACCCAGCAGTCGTTCTGGGAGACACCTTTACGGACTTGCCAGTTGTCCACAACTGGTGCTTGTCAGATCGCACTGAGTACAGGTAGGTTCCTTGCTTCCTGTGTTGGCTGGGTGGACCATGCTATAATGTGCACCCCATGGTTGCATCCTTAAGCTCAATTGTGATGATAGATACACTGTTTTGTTGGCTTGCAGAAAGCCAGTATATGTGATCATGCAAAGCTCTTCAAGGCAAAGCACCTAAACCGCAATAGTCCGCTGCCCTGCAGCTTGGCCACCCGCGAAGGTGGTAACTAGGGCAATGATTTACGTCTGTGATCTTTAGATTATATACCTGGTGTTCAGGTGTCACTCACCTAGGAACAACTATTTTAGTCTTGCACGGATAAAAGATGTTTCATCTAAGGCCTTCTTTCCGCTTGCAAGCTACGAATGCGTCTTGAATCCTTGGGGTGTCACATGTTGCTCAGATGCGCCCCTGAAACCCCGTACCAGATGTGGATGAGGCGGAGACCTCCTGCATGGGGAGCTACAGCAGCTCAACGCAGCGCTGCAGCAGATGAGGCCATGCAGTCGGCAAGGGACAAAATGCGGCAGCTTGCCAGCACAGCAGCTCGCCATGGCGGGATGGTGAGTTGCTCTATGCCCTTATGTGGTAAACACTTGCATGCGCTTCTACTACTATCCCCACCTCCGAGATTTGGGGCGTGTCTTGTATTTATTGGGGGTGGATAAACAAACACATTACACCCCCCTAAAACCGCAAATACGATGAAAACACTTGGGGTCCTGGGGCACATTTATGGCTAGCTTATAGAGCATGGGCACGTACTGGACTTCTGGGAGAAGTAGATACAACACAGCAGATGACACGTAATACTAGACTTCATGATATGGAATAGCAAAAAGTGCCAGAGGCCCAGCACCTCAAGCCGTCACACAAACAGATATTCAGGCTCTCTGCTACCAAAGATTTGTTTAGTCTTTACACTGGCATGAACCAGCATAGGGCCGTGCTTCTGAATCAAGCTAGGCAGCTTGGTGGCCCTCCTGTGCATTTAGATGGTGGTCTTGGCCCTTTGTTCGTATTATGTGAAGGACCCTTGCGCAAGTGTCAATCATCAATGACATATGTTGTCTCACTGTGCGGTACAGGCGGCAGTAGGGGAAATCTTCATGTGCCAGAAAAGGGGGAAGAAGAATGACTTAGCAACAGAGACCTGGCAGGCCCATGTCAATGTGGAGGTGGAGGATGATGATGAGAGGGAGCTGAAGGAGCTGCAGCGGTCCCTAGACCAGGACAATATGTGCATCGCTGCTGGATTGGTAAGCAGACCTGAATCCCCTGCAGACTCTCCCTTTTAGAGGGTACCTCGCTGTCTATCCGCACCTCCTTCACACTTGTTAATCCCTGACTCTTGTGAAGCTCTTCTTACAAGCAGAGTGGGCATCCTTTAAAAGGGTGCCCACTCTTTTGTGGCTCATGTCCAAAGGCAGAATTAGCCTTACGTGGACAAAAGCTGTTTGCATGCTGAGGCGATCCTTGTGCAGAATTCAGACGTTGTCCGTGTCATTATTTAACGACCTATTCTCCAAGTTACTGCCTTGTCATGTAGCAGCAAAGGCTCACTTGTATTAGCTTATGTCACTGAGTATGTAGCTGCTCCCATGGTAAAAGATATCCTGGATGTGGCATGTTGCCTAGACTTTGGCAGCACTTGTTCTATGCCATACAGCAATGGTTGCTGGGGCCCAAATTAGTGCTGCCATATTGCCACATTTGTGCACTGTGTTCCGTACTAACAGCATGCCACTGCTCTGACTGCAGGAATATGAGCGTCAGCTGCAGATGGCCTCCGACACCCCACAAGATGCTCCCCTGCGGGACCACAGGCCTCATTTGTGCAATGCAGATGACTTCATGCGCATCGTGAATGTGCCACAAGAGCTGTATGCCAACTTTCGGGATATGCCCGGGGTGGTCACACATGCTGACAGTGAGTGGGAATGGCTTGTGGTTGGTATTAATGTAAGGGATGACTTCGTTCCCCTGTTGCTGGACTTGGCAAAGGTCTTCTGTCCACCATGGTGAAGGCGGCATGGTCGTCTCTGCTTCCTATGGGTCCTTTTGTGAATGGCATTCAGGTCAGGCCATTTGCAACTTTGCTCTTCAGTACCTGGGCCTTTGTAGTGTCTAAATACAGGGCGTCCAATGTACCCCCATGTGTGCTCTCAAAGCATCGTAATCACGCACTCTTCCGCCCTAGCTGCTTACTGGACAAGCTGGGGTTCGGACTATGAAGTGGTCCGCCCTGTACTGATCAAAAGTCAATGGCTTTTAATACCTGCTTCGCACAGGGCACTTGCTGCGGTGACAGATTGCATGCAGTTAAGCCTAGTGGCAAAGCCGGGGTATGTTTCATCTATTGCAAGGAAGCGGTAGCCACATGCTGATGGATTTTGTTAGGACATTTTGTCTAAGGTGTGTCTAGGTGTGCACCCCAGGCACCATAGCCAACCCCGCATGGTAGCTGGTTAATGTACAACTTGATTGTATAGCAGCACCACTTCGATTCACTGAAGTCCCATGTGATTTCTATCCTGTGCACAGGCACTTGCTGCAGTGGCAGCTGGCATGCAGGTAAGCCCAGTGCCAAAGCCAAAGACCCCAAACCCTGCCTGTGTCCTGGTGGTGGCTGCTACAATGGCAAGGGCGCCGTGGATGGTGCAAAGGACGGCAACGACAAGCGCAACCGAGTGGACCATTATGGTTCCACCAAGCACTCGGCTGATGGGCAGTTGTACCGAGGGACTGCCATGGAAGGATGCAAAGCTGTGGCATACTGGCTGCCATCAGGAGACCTGGTAGCGCCCAGGTAGGGAAGGAGGGAGGGAGGCGAGGGGAGGGGAGGGGGATTACCTCACGCTCTGGGCAAAGGACATGGTTTGCAAGTGGCATTAATAACCGGGCTTAACATTGACTTTTGCGAGTACTTGAGTGGTGTTGTGGGGCGCTCATGGCATCCAGTGTCTGGGCAGCGGATGGGGTTTGCTTACCAGTATGCGGCTGGGGCATACAGTTGGGTTCTGTTGAGTGTCTGAGTGGTGGGCGGGGAAAGGGCAGAGGATGGCGAGCGGTCCCTGCTGCAGCGTAAGGTGAATACATTGACACTTGGCCTCGGTGGAGCCATCTTGATTCTGTGACAGATAGGGTGCAAGTTGACTGGGACTCATGCTGCTTTACCCGTGGCCTTGCATGTACTGCAGGTTACAACTGCTTTCTGCTGCTGAACTAGTGCAGTTGACTTGGTGCGCCAACCAATATAAAATTGGAGATGGCCGGGATGCAGACCTTGTTCCTGCGCAATTCTATAGCTACAACCCAATTTGTCCTACTTTTCGCCTGCCAGCTAGGGCCCAGGGATGTTTTATGTACATGTCTTCAGCTGTGGTAATGAAAGTGTGTAAGTGCATGAAACAAAGCGTAAAGCATAGAGGGAGGCCCTGGATGGTGCAGTCTGCTGCTTGCCCTGCAGTGGGCTAAGCTGTCTTCGTCTGCTTTTGATCCACTTATCATGAGTGCACATAGTACTCTGAAAGTGCGGTTCATTAAGGTCTTCCAGTATCTCTAGAGGTGCCATTCCCACTGAACTATCCAAATCAAAAGACCAAACATACCCTGCTTTCATACCACTCCCTAAATGACATCTCTGTGCTACTTCTAAATCTCCCACAGGTGGGTGGTCACCTACAAGAAGGGGAAGTCCAATGGTCGCCATGGCTGCTTTGGTCGCAGCTGGTACTGTGAGGTGCAGTCTACTGTGGTCACCCGTCCTCAGCCTCACAACTTAGCAGTGCTCCACCCTGAACAGGATCGTGTGTTCACAATCAGAGAGAATGCCCGCTGTCAGGTGAATGGGGTGTACACATGTTCTTGGGAATCGCGGTGGGTATTGGACTTTGTTTAATTAAATTTCTACTTATTTAATGGGAGGCCAATTTGCCCATTTTTTTGCACATGTTTAATGCAGAGGAACCCATACCTGGAAGCCAGCCAATTTGCCCGTTTTTGCACATGTTAATGCAGAGGAACCCAGACCTGTCTGTGGAGTCGGACATCAGAGGTTGGGAAGAACAAATATGATGCTTGTCGTTTTTTGTCATGTTTCAAGGTGTGTCTAGACAATGCGAGCATGCCTGGTACCCATCTGATGAGGTGCGGGCCTTATCACTCCCTTGGTATAAGGATACCGGTGGGCACTTGTTTTTTACATTACTGAGGCCGCTGATAATGTTTTGTGCCGTATGGGATATGTTGCAGGGCTTCCCTGATTACTACGCCCTGGTTGGCGTAGAGGTGAGCAAGCAGGCGGGTGCTGCAGGCTACCAGGGTGCCCTCACAGAAACACTGGAGGAACGCTACAAGCAGGTCAGTGCAGTGCCCTCAAGTGCTGTTGCTTTTTGCTGTGTCGTGCTATGCATCAGTAGGAAAGTAGACTGTTGTACATAAGGTATTGGCTTCTGCTGGGACGGCTTGGTTTTCTGGGCTTGGTGTGCATTGTTACGCACCACAAAAAGCAAATACTCTGTTCTAAATAAGAAACCTAAATGGCACCGCTTTCCCAGGATTGCATGTACGCTTGTATGACCGCTGCTGATTATTCTTTTGTGACTGACCTCTAATGCACTTTGCAAGCGTAGCTGGGTTCGGATTGTATGCTAGGATCACAGTCTCTTACAAAGGAGTAATGTGCACAGTGGCGGGTCACATTCCTCATGCTTCACGTGTTAGTCAGAGACAAAGCATAGATGTTGTTCATGCTGGCTGAATGCAAACCTTGATGTTGGCTAGTGGACTCTGTACTGCCCTCTGCCGCCCCCAGGACACAATTGTTATCTGCGGCAGTTGGCCTTTTCTGCTGACCAGGACACAAGAGCTTGCAGGGAAACAGCACCCCCGATCTGCTGAGAAAAAGAAGGCTACATTTCCATCGCTTGGTGTTGTCTGCCTCATGCTGCTGTATTGTCCTTGCCTAGGTGTCACCATGCCACACCCGCTGAATCCCTACCCTGGTCTGGGCTGCATGATTACTCACAGTTTTTTACACCCCTTCTCGCCCTTCCTTTTGTGCAGATGGGCAACGCTGTAGCACCTCCTGTGGCTTCTGCTCTGGGTCGCTGTTTGGCTCTAGCTGTCCAGATGATTTCCCCTGTGGCTGAGGCGGTACTCTCCGTGCCCGACCCAGACTACGAGGCCATGCTAGTGGAAGCAAGGGCCAAGGGCCTGAAGTTCTACTCTGAAGAGAACGAGATTGATGACGTAAGTTGCTCTCTGGTGGTTTTACATACCTGTCTCTGGAGATTTGCGACTTGCTGCAAGTACAGGCTGCTCTGGCTTGCAAGACATGCCTGTACCATGCCGTTGATGCAATTCAGCAAGCCTGCTCTGTTAAAACACATGGTTTCATAGTTTGCAGACCTATGCAGATCATGACTTTGGTGTCAGAGACAAGGAAGAGTGACGTGTCATGTGCTGGTTGTGCGCAATCTTCGTAGCTTCAGCTTTACCAGCTTGATGTATGTTGGCCCTGGGCCAAACAGGGCAGTCATGCAATAAGCGTCATCAGACGTGGCATGTGTGGATAACGCTGTGAATTAAAAGTATGTCTATCTCGTTGCTTCAAATATAGGCAGACCGCTTGTATAGGTTACTGGTGCAAGGGGTGACAAGTGCACCTTGTTTCTGATGAAAACAGCCTTATGTCCATCTGGAAGAGAAGGATATGTTCTCACGACTACAACAGTAGAGGCTAACCGACCTTATCCTGCAATTGGGCTACGCCCATGCACCATACCTAAGAATCAATTTCTGATGCTAATGAAGTGCTGTACCTAATGTCCCTCCTGCAGAGCCGTGCTCGGCATTGGCAGCGTCACCTACCAGGCGTAGAGGGACTGCAGATTGTTGACGACATTGATGAGGACAATGAGGGTGACCTCTTGCCCCCTGAGGATAATCCTGAGAAAGATGTGAATGGAGATGGCGAGGATGGCAGTGGCTCTTTCCCTGGAAGGAAGTCTGGCAGCGGCAGCAGGGGCAAGGCGTCTGGCATCCGCACTGCAGCAGCAGCAGGGGTCGAGCAGAAAGGCAGGGGGAAGCGAGCAGCGGACGGCAAGCAGAAGGGTGCACAAAAGAAGAAGCCTAGAGAGGCTATGGATGCGGTGCAGAAGAAGCAGCCAGGAAGCACTCGTGAGGGGCCGGGCTCTAGAGCCAACGAAGACAGCGGGGTCCCTGCAGCAGGAGAGGGAGCAGGCAATCAGAGGGGTGCTGCTGCTGATGCGGGCACGGTGCTGTCTGCTGGATCGAGTGGTAGGCGGAAGGCTGCACATGTTGGCGGCAGCAGCAGAGCAGGACTGTCACCGCGGCCACACCGTAATGCAGCAGAAGCAGCAAAGGCAGCTATCAAGGGGGATGTAGAGTATGAAATGGAGGGGCTGGGGGGCAAGGGGCGGAAGAGGAGCAGGAAGGCAGAGCAGCAGCAGCAGGAGGAGGAGGATGAAGATGTGGAGGTGACAGCAGAAGATTTGGGGAATGAGTCGGAAGTAGGGGCAAATGGAGATAGAGGTGGCAGTGGCAGGAACCGCCATAAGATGGGGGATGATGGCTGTGATGGAGAGATTGATCGGCCCCTGGGGAGGAGGTTGTGTGATCTGCAGCAGCAGGAGGCAGGAGAGGAGCTGGTAGACAGTGGTACAGCAGGGGGTTCTATGTTGGAGGAGGAGCAGCAGCAGGGGGAGGAGGTGTTTGTGTCTGCAGCAGAGGGTAAGGGCCTGATTCAGGGGACTGCAGGGGAGGGGGAGAAGGATGGCGATCCGGCTTCCCGGGTTGGGACGCAGATGCTGCTGCCTGGGTTCGACCCAGATATGCGGCCCAGCGCTAGTCCGTAAGGGGTGCTGGTGCCGGGCGAAGAGGTGGTAATTGGGGAGCTGCTGGTGGTGCCAGTCAGCACTGCCTCCTTTACAATACAAGCAGCTGAGGGTGTGCGAGAAATGATGGATGGTTAGCTGCAGGTGGTGCTGCAGGATGATGCTACTGCAGGCATCCAGAGGACTGCTGGGGTGTTACTAAAGGCGGTGGCTGCTCTCTCGGCAGACTGTTTTCAGGTTTGTTGACGTATGCCCGCTGCACAGCAACCAGGTATAAACTATTGGAGAGTACCTGTGACATTTGTGTACATGGTAGATGCTGGATGCTCTGGCGGATTTACCCAACATATCGCCGGCAGTTAAAACCTCACATCCCGACTCCACTGCGGCGACTTTCTTTTACCAGACCTACTGCGGGCTAGTGTCGAGGCTCTGCCCAACCACCTCCCGTAGAGCTGTCGCCAATCTCCACTGCATAATATGCTCAAACATAACTACATGAACTCGTCGCTCAATAGTGCATGTGATCGATTCGTACTCTGACAATTCCGGTGCAACCGGTTCAGCACAGGCGGTTGCTAAGCTAATGCCACATATACTGAACAAGGAAACATCCCAACAGCTTAGATTACAGAGAGGGAAAGAATTGCGCAAACTGGGGGGAGGAAGGTTGAACTACATGGTTGCGGCTACGCACGCACCGAGTTGTGATTTGGATTTCTAATCGAGTTAGCATAGAGAGTAAAATACATGCAGGAATGCAGCTACGAGCACCGGCTGTGGCGTACGATTCAGGAAGTCGCCTGCTTAGCGGCAAGGACCACCGCCCCAGAGTATGAATCAGCCAGTCCAGCTCCTCTTAGTGTGCTGTACTCTGCTTTACATGGAACACAGAAGAAAAACAAACAAACAACCAAGGTGTGGCAACCGCAAAGGGCTGCTAGGTCGAAACGACCAAACACACCATCGGATGGATCCAGACCACCAACTGATAGATACCCACTCAACCAGGAATCGATCTAGGGAACCTCAAACAGTTCATCATCAGACTACAAATCACCAGAAAGATCGGACTCCGAATCAAACATATCCAAATACTGACCTTCAGGAAGCAAGACGTCTGGCAAGTCCACCACATCAATACCACCAGACTGATGGCAGTACCAACAGACACGAACACACACAGCCACAAACTTGACCAAGCCCGAGAGAGGAACATGGCCAGTGGCAGACAGTGTCCACAAGTCAGCATACCTTAAAGAAGGCAGCGCGGGCACGGGGAGTACCACAGCTGCCAGGAGCAAACCTCTAGCCTCAACAACTGTGGGGTGTTCGCACATGAACAAGCAATGCGCCTCATCATCAACAACTGTGGAACTACAACGCAAACACGTACGTTGAGAATTGGGAAGGGCGGGCTGAAGCCAACGCCCGGTGTGGATGCGCAAATGATGCCAACTCTTTCACGGTGAAAATCAGCATCTCTCCTGCCAGTTCCAGCATCACCAGATCAAGATCAGTTTCCAAACACATAGTGCTGGCGTACACCTCTCTCTCTCCCAAACCCATCAGTCTGCAGCGTCCAACGGCCAGCGGCCCCATACTCCATCCTCCTTGCTAATACTGCTAGAAACGGGGCGTGGGCCGATCCCACTGTTCTGGTGGTGGTGCCAACGGACCCCTAGATCATATAGGATATTGCTGCCATCAGATATTATGCAGTAGAAACCCAATGCCGCCGCCCTGCCTTCGCCGTCACACATCATGTGGTGATGCAACATAAACATACTGGTAGCACACGCAGGTAATGATAAGATAAACATACTGGTAACAGAGTACCAGAAATTTCTAGATAGAAGCAGCTGCTGCAGCTGGTCTGTGCTAAGTATGTGCCATCACCCAGCATCTGCAATTGATACCAACAACAAGGACATTGCTGTAACCTACTCTGCCATTTAGTGTTACCCACTGAATAATTCATTGAGTCACAGTATACAAACAACAAACGAAAAATCATTTAAGATGCGGCAGCCGCAAATGGGTATCCAGATGTCCACAGATGGAAAATCACAGAAGAAAATGGGAAGTCCAAAAATGGAAGCCCACAAATGGGAGGTCCACAATTGGAAAGTCCACGAATGGAAGAATAGCTCTACAGAATAATGAAGTCTGACGCAAGGACCAGAACCGAAGCGGTGCAACAGCGAATGCATGCCATAGATGCATGCAACAGTCAGGCCTCAAACATGCAGCATCTATCTTGCATCTTAATGCGTCATGTAGCTAGTCTATACTCACTGTAGGGCACATCAAATGCGACATGCCTGCTGCCAGCAACACATGAGAGAGCCCTCAGTGTATGCATAGTGCTACCAGTTGCTTGTGCAGCAGCTAGGCAGTAGCACTGTTGCAAGTTCCAGGGGAGGTGTGCAGTCTTCGTAAGCTCTCAAGGCTTCAGAGGTTAACCCCAGACATGCTGGTGCAGCACCAACACCCCCTTCCAAGTACAGTACCGGTATCCACAGCCGGTTTCCAAATTAATTTAAATTTAGGTTATTTCAACCTCTTACAAAACCTTCGTTGACAAAACACACACTTAGAATCCTATCCCATGCAAGGCAGTGCCCTATCGGATACAGAACCATAGAGTACGCATGAAACCAAGTCATCTGCAACAATCAGCGAGCTTCCATAGCACAGGCTCCTGGATGCATCTAAGAAATTGCCCCCTTCCCATATTTGTGTGCCCCTGCCTTTCCTTATATGTTTGTCGCTCCGCATCAACCCCTGCCCTTGCAGGCTCAATCCCCAAAGCATATGGCCTTTGCTGTACATACCTGGCATGCTGCACCCTAAGACCCCACTTATAGCCCTCTCCACTAGTGGAGTACTTTGCCGCCTGACAAAGGGGCACAGACCACATTCCTGCACCCTCCACAACCCACTATGACCTGCATGGCTGTGCAGACTGGTCATGAAAAGGTTACAGGATGGTAAGGGATCCGTGTAATCTTTACACCAAGGAACCGTTCCCACAATCCCACGCTGGAGAACAATACATGGTCTCCTCGCGTAGATTTCCCTCTCTCTCTCTCTCTCTCAAAAGGGTACAGCTACACCACACGCTTCCAGTGCCTGCTTGGCTGTCCTCTTGCACCATCCCCCAGAACCTCCAGTCCTTAGGCGCTTGTCGCCACTTCAATGGCCTTTGCCCTCTTACGAGCCCTAACATTCTCAGAAGGGACTTGCACATCCCACACTAGGCCAACCTTCTCCAGGCACCAGATGAAGTGCCAAGTGAGGTCCAACTGCCACCATTTCAAGCCAAGACGAGCACTTTGAGGGAATGCGTGATGGTTATTGTGCCAACCCTCACCAAAGGACAGCAGGGCAACCCACCAGCAGTTGGTGCTCAGGTCACCTGTATGGGCACCAGACAAGTGACACAGGGGGTGAGGGGGTGACGGCGCCGATGCGTGGACTTCTGGAGGCCAGGGTTCTCACAAAATGGCTGAGCATGCTGGCGATAGTAAGCATCCCAAACCCAAGTTCCTATATTGCACATTGCACCCTCTGGCTCCCACTGAGTACCCTCTGCCTCCAATAGATCAGCCCAGAGTGGGGGGAGATACGAAAGCCCTTTGATGAGCCACATGATTGGTATTCCAAAGCCAATCCACTGCAGCTGTCAACTAGAACATAGTAGAAAGCCAATCACATCAACCCTCCGAAGCTTACTTGTACCCTGTAACCTCAACCCAGTTACAACCCCTTGTACCCAGTGCGCGCCCTGTCCAATTTGAGTTACATGAGACAAATCACAACATAGCTTCTTTGCAGCCGTCCAGCGCCCACGACATGACTCCATATAAGTTTGTCACAAATCATCTACCTGTACTTGTGCTTACACAGAGTCTTAGTTCTGTTGCCCACCTGTTTCATACGGCCGGCTGCCCCAGGTATGAGCGGCTGAGTTGACCAAGAAAGTTGAATGCCACCCAACCACAGTGGGTACACAGGCGCCCCAGACCACCAGCTCAAGACCACCAAGACAGTATAACAACAGGGGCTTTAGGATGAAGATCTGAAGGTAGAAGGTAGCATCCAGGAACCTGTAGAACCACTGGGAGTTCAAGTCTGGGGTGTTTGAGTAGTCCTGGAGGACGTCTTCGGTGCCCCCGAGCCAAAGGATGTGCGCCCAGAGGAAGCCTTCATAGGGGGAATGGAGGTCTAGAGGGGTGTCGCAATGGAGGTGGTGGTACCTGTGGTGGGACACCTGCGGGTACACGACAGGGTGAGGGTTTAGGGTTAGCAACTATGGGTTAGGGTCTGGCAGCCTGGGGAAGTGGGGTTCATTACAATGCATGGTGCTAAGTATGACATGTGCATCTGATGATTAATACACCATGGTTGCATCAATGCAGCCTGGGCACATTGTCCTGGACTGTGGACAAAAGCTATTCTACACGCCATTTCGAATTCATCAAAGTGTAAAAGAAAGAAAGAGAAGAAAAGGGGATAACTGTGCATGTGATATGTCCCTTGGCTTGGAGCATTGTGTTGTGTGAGACTGCTCTGCTCAAATGCTGCAGCTTTGAGACCATTTGGAGGTTTCAAGGCTGCTCGGGGAGCCCCACAATCCTCTAGGGGTGGGGGGTGGGACGCGGAGTTTGGCGGCCCCCCCACTCCCCCTCAGGTTTGTCATTAGTGCCATAGGCCCAAAAGGCCCTCCAGACCCCCCTCCCCACTTTGATTTAGGCCCCGCGTCCCACCCACCCTCCTTTAGGGTTGTGGGGCTCGCCCTCCATGCTGCTTGGCACCCCAAAACCCTACTCACCCATTCGATGGGACTGCCCTGAGCTGCGTTGAGGCCAATCCAGGAGCTGACATACTCCAGCCATTTGTAGGTCTTGAAAGATTTGTGGGTTAACATTCTATGGTAAGAGAACATGATGCCAATCATTGTAGTCGCCACATGTGCTGCAAAGGCTATAAGCAGATTTCTGAGGGAGAAGGTCTGGTAGGCGAAGCCAAGAGCAACGGCGTGGAATCCGACGATAGCTGCACAGCGCTTCATTTTAATGACGTTGTTCCTTATCTTTGCTGCGACTGGCGGCATGGAGGTGGTCTCTGCAGCGAGCAGGGGCCGGGCCTCTCGCCTACTGTACACATTGCTGAACGGCAGTCTGAGTGCCCCAGGAACAAGAGCCTGTGCCTCCTTTGAGGGCTTTGGGTGGGCGAAGATTAGGACGCTTGGATCGGTGCAACCCTTCAGTATCTCAAACTGCTCGGAGTATGAGGGCTCCTCGCTGCTCTTCACCCTAACCACCAGTTGCCTCACTGTCCGAGAAAGCTTTGATCGTGACATGGATGCTACGCGAGGACCGAACCTCTTGACTCCGGGACTGGATTTTCCATTGGTGGTTTGCAGTCTGGAGGTCAGCTGCATCCTGTGGGCTTGTGTCGTGCGAATGGCTTGATGGAGACAGTGCATGCAAATCACAGATAGTGTGCAGCCAATTGAGCAATGCCTTCATGTACCCAGCATGCGATAAAGTTCATCTAGTAGAAGGGAAAGGGCACTGATTGGTCAGGTTGAGTAAACTCCTGACACCCACTCCACCCACTCCCAGGCACCTTCATGGTCATTGGCCAAGAGCCAAGAAGAAAGGCATCCGAGAGCCTGCGATGCGGGAGGCCGACCTGGATCGGGTAGTTGGGTATATATATGATAACATCAGACTGGGCGCGGAGCACGTTTCACGCTGGTAAAGGTTCCAAATCTGTCTTTATGGTCACAGTCTGCGTATACATTCGCACATCGAGCCGAGTTATTGAATCGTGTCGATGATGTTGGGTGCCCCGACTTAACCATGATGTTGGCTGCCCTCGATTCTTGCTCATTCTGCTCGGCTTCGCTTCGCAAAAGTTCGCAAAGATCTTGGGTGACCTCTCTATAAGACTCTGCAACTCGGCTTCCCCTCGAGGTCACATTGTGCCCGCAGCAGGGCAACAAGCGAAGTGGTCTAACATAAGCTACATAATATATGTGATGCTTAGGGTTGAATAGCGAGAAACCCCAGTGGGCCATGGGGACAGCTCATCCTGCACTATGGGTGCCGGTACTGGCCATCGCACACGTTCTGGCCATCTATTTCCTGGTTAAAGTACTCCTCCTGGTCCACCCAGCACTCTCTGGAAGGGCTCTTCTCCGTAAACGAGGCCCTTCAGACCGTACGGAACGGCTCGCTGTACCGCATGGAAGCGTTGCAAGAGATATCCACAGTGGTCCTGCACCGGGGGCATCATATGCAGCCGACCGATCCCTAACCCTGACCACAAGACCTAGGAAAAACGTAGCTCTCGCGTGGAGCGATATATCCTGCAGCTATGTAACCCAAGCAGGCTGCAAGACAGTGCTCAAGGTGAATGAGGGCTCCAGATGCATTGATCCACCAATGGCATACTCACCAACAAGCAGTTTCAGCACTACAACCATGCAAGGTTCTTGCATTGGGGTCATGTCATTGCATTTGTCAGCCATCGTCCTGGTCACTCATGCCACCCCGTTCATGCAGAATTGAACATCTCATGTGGTACCAGCCAACCATATGACTGCCTGGCGGGCCAAGTGACCTGCCAGATGAAAAGTCTACTACCTCTCCTTGTTACATGGGCTGATTGAAAGCACGTAAAAAACATCAGTGTAGTGTTTGGGTGATGCCCTTACCAGTTACCATGTATGCTGCATGTCTACTGCCATTGTCGACACAGGGTGTGTCAGGAGCTGCCCATCCTGGCAGACTGTGTGCCCTCATGGGGCCATCGGGAGCAGGCAAGTCTACCCTAATGGATATTCTGGCAGGCAGAAAAACAGAGGGGGACATCAAAGGGGAGGTCACAGTGAACGGCAGCCCCTGTGACAACAGCAGGTTTTTGAAGGTGGCTGGATATGTGCCCCAGGTAACTGACGGGGCTGATACTAGGGCTGGCCTTGGGGATCTGCAATACTCGGACCCGTACTAGGCTTCGTTTCGTACTCCCGTTAGGCCCCAGTACAGTGGCAATGGTTATCAAGGGTTGGCAGTGGTACCTTGCCCATATGGCCGCAAGTAACTGAGCTGGCAGTAAGGCTACTAAAGTTCTGTGGGTTGCAGACACATATATTCAACAGGGATACCAGCTTGTTTTGCTCATGCCGTCATGTCAATTGGTCCGTTCTCCTTGACCTTCAGCAATGAAACTCTTCTGCCAGTACATGCTTCTGCCCACCGCCCTCCCAGGATGTGTACCTTTCCTGGCATACATAACTCAAAGGATTCTCCCATGCTCTACATTTGCATGCTTTGACTCCAACTCCACCCCTGATTCATGTAAATCGATCCAGCATGCTCCGGCACGCTCTGCCAATTGCTGTGACTCATCATTCAGCAGCTTTGTAATCAAAACTACATCCACAAGCTCTACTTGCTGTTGCTTTGGTTCATTGGCACTTTCATACCAATGTGCAGGAGTTCCACTTCTTGCCGACACTCACTGTAAAAGAGACACTCACCATGTATGCAAGGCTGACACTACCAAGAAGGTAAGTGACGGACATGGCAGCGGATTACCTGTAGCACAGACCATCCCCCGCTTTCAAAAGCAAGGGCTGGTCGATTCTGGAATCAAAAAACATATATGAACATGTCTTGCTTTCAGGTACATACAGACTGGACAGTTTTCTGTCTTGCGGCATTACTTATCATACTCTCATCTCTGCCATGATCGCTGTCCCCTTGCTGGAACGAAGTAAGCTTTAGCAGGTCTTATGGGCACTTATTGCTATGGCATATCATGAAATGTAATAATAGCAGGTCTTATGGTGTACTTGTTCTTTCAACATATACATCAGGTCCACAAGTCAAGACTGCAAGGCAGCTATTGTTGATGTGCTTGGAGCCATGGGCCTTGGCCACACCCCAACCACACTAGTAGGGGGCATGTTGCCTGGCGGCATCTTGCTGAGAGGTCTTTCTGGAGGAGAGCGGAAGCGACTGTCGATTGCTAGTGTTTTGCTGTCGGGACCGTCCATCCTGTTCCTGGACGAGCCCACATCAGGCTTAGACAGCTTTGCAGCTCAGAATGTGATGCAGTGCATGCGGCACATGGCTGATGATGTGTCTACAACCCTGGTGGCATCCATACACCAGCCAGGCCCTGCTATCTGGGAGCTTTTTGACGAGGTATGTGGTGGTGAGTGAGTGGACGCCGGGCGTTAGCCCTGCGTAGTTTCAAGGATGAGTTTTTGGGATATTACATGAGTGTGTCCATGCTTCCGTTTTTTAGGGTCTTGCTTCTGCCCCATTTTCATTTCATAGCACACCCTATTGATATGGCAACTACCTTCCTTTAAACTACGCAGGGCTAACGCCCGGCGTCCACTCACTCACATGTTCCTTCTGTGATGTGGTTACCAGGTTTAGGGTTTTGGGTTTTGGGTTTTGGGTTTCAAGGAAGAGGCGGTACTAGCACACGTGGTGCATTTCCCCATACCCTCAAGGGCAGCGGAGGTGCTGGGGGCGGTCCTGTCTCTTAGGTCCCTAGTCCATGCTGCGTAGATAGCAGGACCAGGAACAACCTGCAAGGTGCACTGCCCAGCGGATACATACTTAGTCGTAAGCAATCTTGTCTTATCTGTGGGAGCTTAACTCATCTGCCTAGGCCTAGCTTGGCAGTGCGATGCAACGCCTCATTGCGTATCCCTGTATTTGTGAGGTGAGGGCATATGTTGTGCTGGCCTCAGTCGTTTTGCAGTGGCATCAAGGCACGGCAATGCTCTGCTCTTCACCGATCACAGCAAAGCCTTTGCAGTGGCACTGTGCCATGTTGTGTTGTCAGCACTCTAGTTCATGGACAGGCATTGGTCAGTCAAGCATGGGCCTCTGTGTGATGCAAGCAGCATAAATAATTAGAAAGGGTAGAATGCTTAGGCCCTTCAAAGGGGTTAACTTATGTGAGTCCTATGTGTGCCTGCAGGTAGTTTTGCTTTCTCAAGGCCATTTGATGTATGCAGGAGGTAAGGAAGGCATCGCGCCCTGGTTTTCTGACACCTTGGGGCTTGCTTATAACCCTGCTCGACAGGGGGTTGTCTGTGATTGGATGATGGATCTGGTCAACATTGGCTTTGCAAACAATCCTAGGGTAGGTAGTCAATCAGCACGATTAAAAAATGTATGCAGTGCCCTGTGGTCCTGGCTTAACATGAACCCAAGTGAGCACCGAGTGCCTGCAGCCGCAGATTGCAGGCTGCTGATATGTGTATCGAATTGGAAGATGTACAGACTGCCCATTCATCCAATATTCTGCCGGAGTGAACTGTTATGTGTTGTCTCAATACGTGCTAGTCACTCCCAGATGGTATGGTATTGTGTGCCAACCTCAGTTGCTAAGTCTAAGTCATGTCACATGGGCCGACTTGCTTTGGTCCCCTTATGCCTCTTTGGCATTTGGCAACTTGTCAAGTCCCATTCTGTTGCTGAGCAGGAGCGGAGCAGCAGCAGCACCAGCACAATCAGGACTGCAGAGGATCTCGAGGAGGCATCTATTCGCTTTGTCCAGCATTACAAAGCCAGCGAGGGCGTTCTATGCTACAGCACCTCCACCAGGAGCAACTTCGGAGACGCTGCGGGCCCTGCAGCTGGTGCTACTGACCTACAGCTGGTAGTACAAGACCGGGATCCTAAAATACCTGACACCCCAATTTCTGTTCCACATGAGGGAACAGCAAGCTGGCAAACCCAGATGAGGTGTGTACAAATCCTGTTTATCTGTGATAACCCTGCATGGCACTCACTGGGGATGGCAGCTACATCCTTACTGCAGATTTGAGTCATCACATTCCAGCAAGATGCCAGTATGCAGTGCACAAGATGGGGTTCTGCTCGCGTTTGTGACATGCATAAGTGTCCCATTGACTCCTGCAGTTCTCAAGCTCTTCTTTGGAGTGGGTTATGCTGAACTGGCTTGACATCTGGACGACTTGGGCAAGCCATGCAGCCAAAGCGGGTTGCAAGTGCAGCACAGGCAATAAGGGAGCATATACAGTATGCACAGTATATACAGTATAAAGTATACAGTGTATACATATGTTGTTAAGTATAAAGTATACTTGCCAACGGGGGCTCGTGTTGCTGCTCAGTTGTGAAGGTGCTCTCCTTTTCTTTGCCTGGATGCAGGGTTTTGCTGCGGAGGGACTTCCTTTCTTCAAGCAGGAATCCAGCAGACGTAGCGGGGCGCATCCTAATCTTTACGTATCTCAGCATGCTTGGTGGCCTTTTCTTCTACAACACAGGCACCGACTTGAACGGCATGCGTACACGCCTGAACATCCTTTTTTTGGCACCTCTTCTCTTGATCCTGCTGCCATATGTGTACATGTCTTTGTACACAGCGGACAAACAGTACTTTCTGGCAGATGTAAGCAGCAGGCTCTACTCTCACAGTGCCTACTACGTGGCCAAGCAGCTGGCTGTGCTCCCCTTCAACATCATCTTCCCGATCATCTACACACTAATCTGGTATGGAATGGCTGGGCTTCGCTGGCAGGCTGAAGCAGTCCTCATGCAGTGCTGTTGCTGTGTCATGCTCTACCTTGTGGCAGCCCAGGTGCGTCTGGGAGGTTGTACAGGCCAAAACAGAGGGATGCAGGCTAGGCGACGGACGCAGGGGTCACGAAAGGCTGGCACGGCACATGCAAAGCAATAGTTAGCATAGAGCTGAGACCACCACCCCAAAGGTATGAGAAGTTTCCTAGCTCAGGTGGGTCTGCAGACCTTTTGCACACCTCACCATCACCGGGAAAATGTAATGCTGCATCAATTCAGTCCCTGACACATGCGCATGACTTCTTTTACACGATTGCATTGCAGAGTGCTCAGGGGATCCAGGCCTAAGGAATAACAGCAGCTGTATTGAACGACCTCCGCCGCTGAGCAGGCTTTCCTTGGGGATGACAATTTCAGTGTACGGATTCTTGAGGTGAAGGGAATGGTCCGTCAACGGCTTGTTATACAAGTGCTCGTCTGGGTCTGTGATGAAGTCTTTTGCCGGACATAAGTTGTGCTGGGTAGGGGCTGTGAAGTGCCAGACAACATCTTTATCATTACAGTGCTTGATGCCACTGGCAAGCATTCATGATACGTTAAAAACAAAAATGTTTTAATACATGTGACACACCTGCCTTGACGCTAGCATGGAAGCACCTAAAGAAAGTAACACCTCACTCCTTCACCAGCATATACAACATGAATAAGAGGATGTGAGACTTCGTAGTCAAGCAGGACACAAGTTGGCCACCCACTCCTTGATCCCAGTGCAAGCCATGGGCGCATCACTGCATGTTGTTTGGTAGGATCTCTGCTGAAGTCACTTTGAGTGAGCAGGAGAGATGTTTCTAACTGACGCCTCTTATTCTCTTGCAGGTGATGGTTTTGTCCACAGTGGTAACACCTAATCAAGATCTTGCCTTCATGCTGACGGTGGCATGGTCAGCGCTAAACATCTTTGCAGGAAATTATGTTGTGCGTACTACGGACTTGCAACTGCCTGCGCTTGGCTTTCTCAGGTAGGATTATGGGCATCGCACTGAATTCTGACGTGGTCTGTGAGACATTTTAGATGAGCCGTGAGCCATCTGGTAACACACGGCTAAACCCTGCAGCCTTCATGTTGTGCAGAAGGTCGGACTGAATGAGGTCTGATGCTTAACTATGTACTATCCCCTGAAACGAAACTATTAAAGAGGGTTGTACATCTTCTTAAGCTTTCTTCCATCCCTCACGCTTCCACATCCCTTCAATGCTGCTGTACTTTGGTTCTTTCAATCGATGGCCCTCCATTGTAAACACTGATACTTACTGTTCCACCTCGCCGGGTTTTGTAGCAGTTTGAGGTGCAGGGCCTATGGCAGGCTTGCTACAGTTTATCCCCAAATATGAATACTGCAAAACTCCTGAGAATTGTGGCTGTGCTGCTGTAGCTGCTGAATGCCATGCTGCTGTCCTGTGGCTACTTTACTTAGGTACCAGAGCATTGTTTGCAGCTTTCATTAAAACCGCGCCAAGTCTGTCAGTAGTCCCAGATGAAAACCGAAGTGCGTATGTGATGTGCAGCGCTCACTCAAAGCTCTAAGGCCAGTCTAGGTAGGAACAGGATCTATCTGATGTGGCCACAAGTCTCTATGTCAGGAGCAGATTGAATTGAAGCTTGTATTGTGTGCTGTTCATCTTACAGGTGGGTATCTGCGCTGTACTACGCATTCACAGCCCTGGTGAATTATGAGTTCTCTGGAGTGACCTACTCATGTGCTGGAGGGGCTCCGGCATCTACAGTGAGCCTCGTCCAGCAGCTCCTGCCCAACACAGCGTATGTGCAGAGCCGTTTGTTCAACAGCAGCATGACGAACCCAGGACCAGACTGTCAGATCAACTCCGAGGCGCTAGTGGGGTACTTCAATGCCGACAGGCCAGGCTGGATCAACATTTTGGCTCTTCTGGTCTATTTGGTGGTACTCCATGCCACAACTTATGTTGGACTGCTGTTTCTCACACGGAAGGAGAAGCGTTAAGATAAGGCATTGTGGGCCAATGTTAAGTTGGATACAAAATTTCATGAGGAGATGAGATGGGTTGGAGAAGCAAGATCGCGTTGGTCTCCAGCTTTTATGAAAAAATTGCTTGGATGGTGTAAAGGTTACACAGAGCCTTACCATGTAACTGAACCAGGGTGATCATGACCTCCTTACTCTCAATAACTGGACTCCGGAGTTTGTTGTTTTGATGGGGGGTGTCAACCCTAACTTTTATACCAGGTTCTTTGGGCTTGAGGCCTAGAGTACTGCTGCTTTTCCTGTGCATGTAGTGGTCTTTTGGTATGTCTGTGCTGATGCTATGTCTGTGCTGATGCTGTGTGGATGGTGATGCTATGTGGATGGTGCATACCTGGTCTGGTCCAATGTGAAGTGCAATGCTCGCTCGACCTTCAACGGTTTTTGATTGTCCAAGTGCTTCTGCAGTGCATGCACTGCAGAAATAAATAAGTGAAGTCCAGCTGCTCACTGCTGATGGAATCCAAGATCTTAAAGATAACCTGACTAAGCGATCTACTGGGTCTGATCCTATGCTTGTGGTGATTTAGTAGCTCACATGTATGGGCTTGATGCGTGGTGTGTTGCCATGCACAATGGCAGGAAGCTGCAGCTGCAATAAATGTCTTGCTACGAGGCAATACATGGTGAGTAAAAAGTGAACATTTCAAAGCACCAAGGATATCATGGCCCAAGGCTGGACCAGGTTCATAACACGTGTATCAGGGTTTAAGGTTGCTGAAAGTTATAAATAATGACGCTGATGATGTGCATGATTATCAGACTAAGGTGAGGGCAGGTGATATGCACGATTATCAGGCATGCTGCCTCACAGTTACAGCCATAATGAGGCATGTGCAGGAGAAATGGCTCATGTATGCAAGTGATATCAGGCGCATTTAAGCTGCTTGAGTGTTTGCTGGAAAGGTGTCCCTTGTTTATACATGGAGTGTGTCTATCACGACTTCTGAGACTCTCAACGATCTGCGTAGCCATGCTTACCATTGGTGTAAAGCATTGCTACATGGCTGGATTTAAGCTATTCATTAGCTTTTCAATAACATATACCTAGTTTTGCATTGTACATATTTGACAGGGACATTCTGAGCTCCCCAGGCAGAGTGACAAAATTCGCTTTGGTAATGCACTTGGTTTAGAGTACGTGCAGTTTGTGGACTGCATGCCTGTGACTGAAAAGAAGTTTTGTTTCAGTTTGTATCACGTTTTAAATCCTGTTTGAAAGTCTGGACCACCTAGTCTGAGTGGCAGGGCGGTCTGCTTGGCCCTCCATGCACCATGATAACAATCTGATCATATTTACTAAAATGATGTTGCTGTCACTGTCACATGCATAAGGGGATGAAAGTGTGTTCACAGGAGTTTTGCTGGAACCCTGGAACACCGCCTCTTAGACCTCCCTGGAACCCACATCAGGGTTCGCCGTGAACATTTTTGAACACTCTGCTGCTGCTGCTGCCGTTCATGCTGGGGCGGTGAGGGTGCTGCCGCGGCTGGGGGGATAGCTTTGCTGCTGCTGGAAATGCTGCTGCTGCTGACGAGACAGGGATGGTGCTGCAGTTGGGAAGAGACCTTCTGCTGAGAGTGCTTCTGCTGGTGTTGTTGAGGTTGCTGCTGGGTAGATCACTCATGCTGCTGCTGTTGCACTACTGGTTAGTTGCCGTCTCGTTGTTGGACGGCTGCTTGGGTACTCCAGGGCCTGTTGGTTAGTTGATGGTCTGGACTCCATTCTTTTTGAATTCATCCGATGGTGTGTTTGGTCATTTCGACCTAGCAGCAAAAACAATGGATTTTACGGCCACCAATCAGTAGGAATACCCAAGCATACATCCAACGACGGAGACTGCAAACAGTGCGCTTGAAGCAAATTACCAGGAGGTGCTATGTGCCAAACACAGTCCAGAGCACCAACCAGGCAAGATGTCCGGTAAGTCCACCTCATCTGTACCACCCTAAAAGACGTCCAGAGCACCAACCAAGGCTAATACACAAGCATGTAGCCATCTAGACTTCAACCAGTTCCTCATCCAATAGGAATGCCCAAGCAGACAATCCAACCATATGACGAGACCGCAGACAGTTGGCATCAGACAAATCACCAGAACTCCAAATCAACCCAGAACAAGCATATAGCCGCTTGGGCACTGGTTTAAACCTGTGGCACGGATAAGCTGGTGCCACAATGGGGTGGCATAGCCACTAACCTGATGCAAACCAGTGTGAACTACAGAGAGAGAATCAACACCGTGCTTCACCTTCATCATCCTTCTTTCTTCATTCATTATGTAGCATCATACCTGACCAGTCATTATGTGCAGCATGAACACTGCTGCTCTTGGGGTGGCATAGCCACTATTAATTAATGTGATGGAAACCAGTATGAACTAGAGAGAGAATCAACACCGCCCTTCACCCTCATCATCCTTCGTTTTCAGTCATTCATTACGTAGCCGATCAGACCTGATCGGTCATTATGTCCAGCATGAACACTGCTGCTCTTGAGGGCCATCATCCACCGCTCTCGTTGAAAACATCTTTGGAAGTGCTGTGTTACTACCAGTATCCTGCTGCCACAGCGCTCCCGGCGCAGCCACTGGTCTCGATCTAATCCACCTTCCTGCTCCGCTGGCCCTTCTGGCTAGTAGTAGCATCCGCCGCAACCTCATAAGTCTCAACAAATGTGCCCTTCTGCTGGCTGGCAGGTATATGCTTCCGGCTGTCAAACAGCAGCCCCTTATCAAGCTTTTCAATCCATTTGAAGTTGGCTGCAGAGCCAGGCACTCGGGCATCACCCAAGTTCAAACAGGACTCCAAGATGCCAGCTAGGACACACTGGGCGGCGGAGTAGCCACACCAGATTGCGGGCCACTCCAAGCGGTACATGTCCCCTTCAAGGCAACGGGGATGAAAAGAGGAGTTTAGGGATGGGAAGTGGTAAAGTGCTAAGAGCTGAGCGCTTTGCTTTGCCTTGCACTGCTTGTAAGCTTATTTACAGCTTTTTTATAGCCTCTGCAACTCTATGAACATAGCGGTATGGTTTAAAACCAACAAACAAACAGTTAAAGCCATGGCCCTCCTAATTGCTGCCATGCCTGAGCCATCTGAGTGGGCCATCTACAGGATAGACATGACATGCCATCAATGCGTATTAACTCTGAAGGAGACAACTGAGTGCAGCTGTGTGCAGCTACGGGTGAACACCCACATTGCTGAGGAGCCCAGATCCAGCTAGTGGCATACAGTACACTGGTATGAATGCCTCAGGAAAATTGATTTCAGTACCCAAAGCACATCCTGGAGATGCAAACAACACTATTGTCCAGCAAACAAGCAGTTAACAAGAAATCATCTCTAAAAGCAGGCAATGCATGGAGTTCAAGCATACCTCTTTCTTGATCTTGTTTGATTAATGCAAAACAAGACAAATATGCCTCTTACTAGTGAAGTTTCTTCATTTGGCTCACCTGCTGCAGAATAAGCCCAACCCATGGCCAGCACAGGTCCCAAGACAAAGGTCAGCACTAATATGAAGAGGCGACCGGCATGAACATACCCAGGGACAACAAGGAGGGGCACGAAGCAGAGGAAAAAGTGCATGAAGTCTCCTGGGATGAAGTAGGTGGAGGGCAGCAGGGGAACCTGTGGCAGCAGCAGCAGCAGCAAAAGGAGCACAGATGAGTGTATTTAATGGCATGTCATGATATGCCATAGGAAATAGGCCATAGGCCCTGCAGCTCAGGCTGTCCAAACTTACATTGTTGCATATACGCTCGCTCCACCATGAACGGCGTACATTTTGAAAAAGGAAGTAGGCTTACTATAGTGTGTCCAGAGCACAGGTATGGGCAAAAGCCTGATCTGCCTCGCTCCTAAGGTTCTAATTTTTCCTTGTTTTCCTATGTGCACAGGTAAGGATATTTGATCCTGACAGGGGTAATTGGAGAATGCTAATCAGTCCGTGGATAACACTGCAGGCCCTTGATCGTGGTAGTGAGCTTAGGACGCCAAGCAAAAGTGGAGCAGTGAGAAGCAGGGCAGCACTCCATGCAATTATCTCCAAGACAAGCACTCCGGGGGACTTGAAGGTGGCAGGACGGCTCCTGCATGCTGCTGCTACTTATAGCCTGCTAGCACCCTGCTAGTCCTGGTTCATGGGCCTAGGTTGTTTCGACCTAGCTGCCTTGGTGTGCCGCCACACCTTAAATTTTTGTTTGTTTGTTCATGTGCTTCTTAGACTTACCTCCCAGCGCAGGTGAGCATTTCCTGTACGTGCACACAGCTGAGGACCACACATGGCTGAGCGAGCACATGCCTCTGGGGTGCCAGCCATCGAGTTGTCCGGAAATTCCTTGCCCATCCAGCTCAGATGTTCGCTCAGGAACTGAGAGATGCCCAGATAAGGCAGGCGGACCAACAGGAGAGAGCCACCAATCAGACCTAGACGAACTACCGTCTTGACCACGTCGCGGTTGGGCTCCCAGCCAAGCATGTAGTAGATTATCGAGACGGGCTGGAAGCAGATGTGCACATACGACAGGATTGTGGTCCATTGGTTTAGCCAGTGGCCGCAGTCATCGAGCACGAAGTACTGGCAATACTGCAGCACTTCCATAATGAAGAAGTAGTAGAAGAGCTGGTACCGCCTGAAGCCCTGGCCTCTCAATTGCAGGAATAAGGCCATGCTGAGATTCATGGCCATCATGCCCATGGTCACTTCCTTTGTGAAACACATCTGGGATGATTATGATGCGGCAGCCCCTGCAGGAGCCAGAGCTACAGCAGCTTTAGCAATTTTGAACGTATTGCTGCCGCGACAGTGGAAGATAAGTCCAGCCTGCTGTTAGAAGTATGCCAACCTGCAAGGCTCGAGCACGAGCACGGGTTCTTCCTAAAATAGGCGACAATGCAGACGTGTACTACTAGGAGTGCGCATAGCTAGAGCTCTTCTACAGCTGTTCGATCAGTTGTGGTTGATGGACAGTGCAGGCTGCCGTCTCACAAAGCTTGATTTTGGCTCTGCCGAAAAGCGCACCACCACGGTCGAGTAGAAGGAGCCTTCTGCTTGGCACCCAGGCCGGTCACGTTTCCAGCAGAGCAAATCACCGCTGTATGTCAAAGTTGCTTGTGGACTGCAGAATACACCATCCTGACATCATTTCGTGCTCGGCGTTAGAGCCAACTTGGAGTCGTTTCTGGCCCAAATAGCACATTCAGCCACTATCTGCGGTTCATCACCCTTGTTTTGATGTCCTAGCACTTGCATTGCTTGTCAGGTCGCACATTCCAGTCTAGCTTCAGCTCGCATTGCGGCCGAACGGGACTTTCGTGGGGGTTGGCAGAATACTGGGGGTGTCACTGGAGTCTGTACTGCTCTTTGCTATGTTTCAATGCTCACTGAAGCAGGTTCAAACTCGAGGTTCAAAACCGGTCTTTACACCTTACATGGCAATAGCAGGAAGGAACGGGGGTTAGCATGCATGTGTGCAAGTCATGCCGCACAGCGTCTACCATGCTCTCTCGGTGTGTCATTGTCCCGCTATCGTCGTCTTACTGGCAGTTTAACCTGGGAAGGGTGCGCTTAGGCGCGCACGGCCCGAACCGGCTTGGGAAAAAGGCATACCACGACACTGAACGACATCGTGTTTAGTAAATAAGACTGGCTGATTGCGCAGCTTATGGATGTGGAGGGAATCAAAATTCACTCTGTGAGAATGGCAAGTTGGTTGGCAGTTGCATTATGCAGTTGGTTTTTGGCGGTGATTCATACTCCAAGGGGGGGTACAGGCCAAGGCCCTGCGTGGCCGGAAGAGCCTTGGATGTTGTTGTTGGCAAGTGCAATGGAGAGCTTGCCCGTTGCAGGCGCAGTAGCGAAAATGCACACAGTATACATGCACAAAGCAACAGCTCAGGGCTGCTGTAGGCTTATGCCCAAGGGGAAGCGCTAATACAGGCGACTTCCAAACCCAATGCGATCTTCTTACCGCCACTGCTGCTGTTGTATGTGAACAGGGCGCCTGCCTGATGGACCGTTTCCAAAGTACTGGCAACAGTATTACCGACGGATAAATACCGCTAACTCACACTTCTGGCTGCACACACGAGGCAGGTAGGTGAAATTGAACGCCAAACACACATGTTGGCAAGTACGAATGTGCACAAAGCAGCATATGTGCTAGGGGTGTGCAGAAGTAACAGATTACAGATTATTATTACATTTCATGATATGCCATAGCAATAAGTGCCATAGGCCCCGCACCTCAAGCTGTCACAAAGAGCAGCGAGGTGGAACAGAATACGGGTAAACTTCGACATGTATGACAATATATGCATGCCTAAACATGAGGTCCAGCAGCTAGGTCAAAATCACCCAAAACCTCCACTGCCCCAATGGGGGTAAGAGCTTCCCTCCTACTTGAGAAAGCAAGGAGGGCTTGTAAGCCCGGGTGCAAGCAATAGTTGGTAACAAACCCCATTGGTTGGACCTCACGCCGCATCAGAAGGGTGAGCATAAGCATTCCTAATCTTCCAAGCAGCTGCAACATATTTAGCTATACACTTAAATGCATGCTTGAAAGGGCCATATACTAAGCCAGACTCCTCATCGACGTCTACACCCCAGAACTCTTCATTAAGCATGCTATGCAGCTTCTCCTCATCAGATTTGCCATCCAATATCTGACATTTTGCAGCAACATCAGGGTCAGAAGTCAGCTTCTCCCACAGCTTTTGCCTTTGTGCCTGGTAAACAGGACAGTCAAACAAGAAGTGTTCAGGAGACTCAACTTCACCTCCCAATTCAGGGCCAAGATCACAGGACTTGCAGCACTCCCTACGTGCACTTTGCCTGCTAGCGCTCTGCCTACCGAATTTTGCTGTCATAGCGTTGAGAGGAAGAATACCTGCACGCAGCTGCATAATGAGTTCCATGCCTTTGCTCAGAGGGCCTGTGCACAGATATGGCTGCGGCTTGAAATAATTGATATCGTCATTGTAATGCTGCATATATGTCGCTAAAGTAGATTACAAAGTGGCCCCACAAAGGGGGCGCCCGTAACGGAGCCAAACTAGGCTCCATGGGCATCATACACGCACCATGCCAGACTCATCAATATAATCATCATAGTCAGACAAAAACGTATCAATTTGATAACCAACCAGACCTAGCTCCTCTAGTGTCTCCCTAGTTGCATAAGGTAGAAGGTCTGATGCTTCAAAGCGCCTATAGTCTAGGCATTCTGATACAAAGGCAGCAACCTTCCTGGGGTTCTGGTTCATGAAAGGACTGACCTTCCCAGAGGGCCGCATAGACCGAGTAGCCCGGGACACTCCTCCAAGATTTGAGAACAATGCTTCCTCATACTTCAACCGAAGTAACCTGCCAGCATCTGTCCAGCCTCGCTCGTAAGATCTTCATGGGTTGGGGCTGCTAGTGAGTACAATACAATACAAGTTGGGGGACTCAAACCCCTCCCAGCACTAGCCTGCAGGCCTACTAGTGAGTAGCTGGGTGGGCCTCACATCTTGGAGACAACCCAACGCAGGGACCCACAAATGTATGTGCCCCTTGTCTCCAAGAAAACAAAAAACTACTTACTACATACTTTAACTTCGGCATGATTTTCAGGCAGGAGACTTGCAGTGACAGCCCTGCAGCCAAAACCCTTTACAACCTCAACCCTAATACAAGCCAATAGCACCAATGCACGGCTTGCAAAGCAGCCAAGATGTGGCCTGAGGTGCTGCTCTACATTGAAGCCCCTAGTGCTTGTTGTCAAGCAGCAGGTTGTGCTGCACAGTGCACGCTAGCACACCCACAAAACCGGGACTTTGCAACCCGCATGTTCACCAAGCTTTGCCAATCAAAGCAGCCACCCCAGCAGCTCAACATGCATCACCATCCCCCCAAGTCCAAAACACAGCCAGCACACAATAGGCCTTGCTTGCCTGAGGGCCCCCATATGAGGAGCAGCAGAAAGTGAACCCTAGAGTCAAGCAAGCCCCAGCCTTGTAATCCAAGCAGAGACCGCCCCAGCTTACCTCCTATATGTTATAAAAGACCACCGCACAGCCCTCCGGGCCGTGCAGGACCCGAGCATGACTCCACCAGTTTTTTAGTGGTGTGAGGGTGAGAAGATAGAGAGATACAGAGACAAAGAGCTGCCGCGATAACGCAAGGGTGAGACAAGCAGACGGTAGGTTGAAAATGAGAACTACCACAAATATGAGCCAAGTCAGAGCAGGGTGCATACAAGCAGCATGTGCCCTGGTTACAAAGCAAAACTGCTGTTAAAGTTCCTTCTGCCAAAATTAGATGGCTCCCGTATACAAAAGCCCAACGAAAACGATTCTAAAGTGCTTCAACACGTGCAGAGCTCCCTGCTTGCTATACTGGCTGACTTCAGCCTACAAACAACCAATTCTTAGCCTGAAGTGCCTTCACCTTGTCACTTTGCCCCTGACGAGAGAGACCTCTGCTGCACAGAACGAAAGTGCCCACTAAAGAGAAGCAACACTATCAGTGCAGGCGCTGGGTTTATCATGGCTTGCATTGCTCAAGCATAAACAAGATATCCAAAGAAGGGCGCTACTTACTTGCCGAGATGTCCAGCTGCCAATCTTCTTGCACCAATTCATTTAATGGCAACAGAGTCTCAGCGATCAATATGCTGTCATTTGTCTCGCACCGTGTTTCAATCGCAGCAACGCTCAGGCGCGTCCTCGAACGTCTCGACGAGTCCGTCGGAGGGCATGCTGCTGGTGGAGAGCAAAGCCTGATTAAACTGTCCAGAAGAGGCATCGAGGCAAAGTGGAGAGGCAATTGCTTCGCTTTTCAGAACGTGCTTGAGACCATGCATTCAGATAGAGCCAGCAAGTCCCACACCCCAAGTCATAGCTCTTACAAGCAAATGGCAAGCTGCTTTGGAACGCGAGCCTGCCCAGCAACCTCATATATCCCATGCAGAACACGTAATTGATATGAATTAGCCAGTGATTCCCTCTCTGCCTCTCTCTGCCTCTCTGTTTTTTTGAAAATCTGTACCGGATTGTACTCTTCGTCAACGGCGCCAGACAACGGCGCCAGACAATGGAGCCACTTTTCGAGCGGAAGTCGAAGAGCCTGGCCGGAAGGTAAGCCCTCCTGGCTCCGCCAGTTCGGGTATATTTAGAAACGTCAAACCGCTCGAAGGCCACCATGCGTATTAAACCTCAGAACCGTACACGCTCCCCACCATCCACGATATAGCTCAACGGGTGATAGCACCCCAAAAATCGGGGTACTATAGACTGAAATTCACCCCAAATACCGGTGCCCTACCAACCATTTTTGGGGGAACCCAACTCAACATTCCAACAAACAGATATGCTCGAAGAGCGTGCACTTGAGCGTTTCTGCAGCGCAGTAATAGTAAAAAGAACGTCTAGGCTTAGGTGTGACCAATGCCTACCATCTCTAGGATTCTAGGACCAATATTGTGTGCATACCTGCCAGCAACCGATGGCTGACGCTAGAACCAAAGCTGCCCCTGGATTTAAGTTGTGCACAAACATTAATTGTAAAGATAGCAACAATGAGCGCACGCAGATTGGCGTAAAAACAAAGCAATGCCCCCACTGCCGTGAGGAACAGATTCGCCGCGGTAGAAGACTGCAGTACGCCGAGACAGCAGACTCCCTGGCCATCGGGGGGAAGCGGGCACACGTTAGCAACAAAGCGAAGCCTCAGAGGAAAAGGGTGGTTAACGCGAGCTCGCAACTGCCCTCCACTAGCAGTCCCCATGGCGACGAGCCCCCCGAGCCTGCCAGTAGTAGAGATCATGCGGGCCCAGGTGACGGAAACATGCGGATCTGTCGCTATCAGATAGGGAAGTGCAAGCTCAGGCTGGTGTTTGTGTGCAAATGCAGAGCCATGTGTGGAACAGGAGCTGCATCAGCTGGTCCAATTGCTGGTCCTCTACCTTTAGGTCATGAACACAAGCCCCAGAGGCCTACAACAGCAGCATCAGGCAGGGCAACGTATGCCGGTGTGGCACTGGATCAGACACAGCAGTATCTGCTTGCAGCAGGCAGTGGCAGGATGCTGTTCCAGCTACCAGTACCCTGTGGTGTGCTCGGCTCTGTTGTCACATATGTGGCAGCTGATTGCAGCTTTGACAAGGACCATGGCAGTATTGCTGTGAGCAGCAGCAGGTTCTACCATGTTTACGCAGTCCCAATCAGGCTCAAAGAGGATGTGGCCAGCATAGTGGTGTTATGTGAATGCAGCAGCATGGGACCTGCTTGGAGCTCATTGCGTGGCCAGGACCTGACACAGTGCAGTGCGGAGGGTGAGTTATACAAGGCATATATCTCTACTGGGACAGTTTCATAGCCCCGCAGTAGCTCTTGTTACCAATGCCTGGGTCAGGGTCCCATAGAGCAGTGCACCGGTATTAGGCTGCTTATTCCCACTTGTGGTCCCTGCAGATGTGGAGACAGTGTGTTCCTCCTGCATCCATGCCGCGGCTGTACAGGAGAAGCACCGCCAGGAGCTTGAGGACTGGCTGCAGACTGTACCCGATGCCCTTTTGCATGGGACAGTGAAGCAAGAAGAGGTGGTGTGCCCCTGGCAGCAGCAGCAGCAGGAGCAGCAACAGCAGCTCAGCCGCCAGCCTCTTGTTGTGCTGGATGTAGAGGACGTCCTGGTCTCCTATGCAGTGGGTGACAGGAGGGTTGTAGCCAATGTGACAGATGAGGGGTTCCTGCGCTGCTGCTTTTGCCCTCCTGTGCGTCAAATGCAGTGCAACCATGTGAAGGCTCTTTGGCAGTACGCGCAAACAGACCCTTTTGGTCAGGACGTGTTTGAGGGTGCAGTGATGCAACAGCAGGCTGGTCAGCAGGCACAGCAACCCAAGACACAGTCCGTAGCGCCCAGCTCAGTCAGCCAGTCACGTATTGTGCTGGGTCCTCAGCTGATGTTCAAGCAGCGGGTGGACACAGGTGAGCAGTGCTGTGGTCATCAGCCTTTGGCATTGGCAGGCAATCTGCACCTTGAATGGAGCTTAGCTAGCGAAGAGGAGGAATAGGACGCCTCGACCAGCACCATGTGTATACACATTTCTTCTTGTGCAGGATGTAGCTGATTTTGTTTAGCAGATTTGCTGAGAGATGATCCGCTGAGAGATGCCAGGTCTTTGCGAAAACATCTATGTATATTGCGCCATATATGTATATTACGAATGGACACAGCTAACAGCGGCAGCCAGCCAAGCAGCCCATAAGGCTGGTCTAAACCTCAAGCCTCAGCAGCGGCGCCGAGATTTCGCTATATCCGATGCGACCTTGCAGAAGATTGAGCGGAAACATGCAGCACATGCAGCGGTGCTGTCCTCTCCTAATGATGCTACCAGGGCAGATTACAGGGAGGCCAATAATGCTGCTAGGCGAGCGGTTAAGAAGGATCAGGAGCGGTACTTCAAGCAGCAAGCGCTGTTTGCGGAACATGCTCTAAAAGCTGGTAATCTAGCCGTGTTCCACAAGCATGTCCAGCGGATCTTCAAGGAGCAGCAGGGCAGTAGCTCTGCTGCTCCTACAGCTGTGCTAGGGGGTGCTGATGGCAAGCAGCTGTTCCAAAGCAGGGAGGAGGTGGTGAAGTGCTTTGCTGAGCACTTTGCTGATGTCCTCAACTGCCCTGCCAAGCTCGACCAGCAAATGCAGCAGACCATTGAGGAGTTAGTGCAGAAGATGGAGGCAGGGCAAGGTGCAAACCAGCAGAGTGAAGCAGCAGCTCAGCCACCTACTGTGCAGGAGGTTGAAGAAGCTGTCTTTGCCTGTCGTAATGGGGCAGCTCCTGGGGTTGATGGTATCGCAGCGCCTATGCTAAAGCTCAGTGGGACCATGCTGAAATGGTTGCACAGGGTCATTGTGGCGGTGTGGGAGTCAGGGAAAGCGCCAGTGGAGTGGAAACGTGCACTGTTGGTGGCACTGTATAAAGGCAAAGGAGAGCGCAAAGTGAGAGATAGCTATAGGGGGATAAGCTTGCTAAGTATACCGGGGAAGGTGTATGTCTTGGTCATTTTGGCTAAGATCAGTTCTCATATCGATGCACAACTGCTTGATAACCAGTCTGCTTTTAGGAAGGGGAGGGGCCTCACTGATGCTCTGTTCACCATACGCCAGGTCATCTCTAAGTCTGTAGCATTCGATCAGCCTCTATTCATGGCTTTTGTGGATTTGCGTAAGGCATATGATTCTGTACCGCGAGACACGCTATGGCGCATCCTGCATGTGTACGGGGTACACACAAAGCTGATAGAGTTGCTGATGGACTTGCATACTGGCACACAGGCTGCTGTTAGGATGGGTGGTGTGGTGTCTGAGTGGTTTGATGTGCATGGCGGGGTGCGGCAGGGATGTGTCATTGCTCCCTTGCTGTTCAACATCTACATGGACTTTGTGGTTCGGCAGGCAATGGCTCAGATGCCGGAGGGATGTGGGGTGAAGCTAGCCTATCATGCAGATGGGAAACTTGAGCGTGATGGGTGTGGTAGTGGTGGGTGTGTGGAGCTGTTGTCTGTTCTGCTGTATGCAGATGATATGGTGTTGCTAAGTCCCAGCAGGGAGGAGTTGGTGGTCATGCTGCAGGTGATGGACAAGGTTGCTGCTAGTCTTGGGTTGCGCATCAATGCAAGCAAGACTGAGATCCTGTCCATTGACAAGGATTGGAAGGAGGGGGATGTGCCAGTGCAGCAAGGACCAGAGGTGGTTATCAGTGAGGGTGTGGTAAAAGAGGTGTCACAGTTCAAGTACTTGGGAAGTGTGCTTGTGACTGATGGCAGGTTGGATGTGGAGTTGAATATCAGGAGGGGTAAGGCTGTGGGGAGGTTTAAGCAGTTTGAAAAGATGTGGGGTACCAAGCATCTGTCATTGGCTACGAAGGTGAAGTGTTACAAGGCATATGTGTTGCCAATTCTGCTGTTCGGGAGTGAGTGTTGGTCCCTGACCAAAGTGCAATCGCAAAAGCTTGAGCGGGTGCACTCTAGCTGCCTTAGGAGCATCCTGGGGGTCAGGCTGTCAGATCGGCACACCAATGAGCATATCAGGAAATCATGTGGGGTAGCCACCTTGTCAGCATACATCACAGCAAATAGGCTGAGGTGGCTGGGGCATGTGGGCCGCATGGAGGAGGGCAGGTTGCCGCATATTGCGTTGTTCTCTTCATTACATGGTGACATGACGAGGCCAGTGGGTAGGCCTCGCCATACCTGGGAGAAATGCGTGTGTGCTGATCTGAAGGTGCTTGGTCAAGATGAGGGGAGCTGGGAGGCTTCATGTCAGATTAAGAGTGCTTGGAGGAAGAGGTTGTGGGATCTTACGCACCCTTGGGAAAGCCAACGGTTAGTGAGGTGTAGAAGGCGCACTAAGCAAGCTATTGATAAGCATGTGGAGCGCTATGTGGTGCCTTTCAGTGGCTGGGAGGATGGTGGTTCACCAGTACCTAGGTGGTGGGAGCCACCTCCAGCCCCTACTAGGGTGGTGCTTGATCCTGCTGCCTCCCCGCCACCCATGTGTGATGGAAGTGGAGCAGGTTTTGGGTTTTAGTGGTGGTGTTTGTTTCCCCTTGGTGTGCACGCCGTTGCATCTAGCCTCAGCTTGTGTGTGGCAAATCCACCATCGGTTGTGTGGCTTCGTGATTGTGATCAGGAGCCTTGTGTTTGTGGCCTAGGTTTGTTTGGCCATTGGCATTGCTGGTCTTGCGTTTTGATTGATTGATTGATTGATTGATATTGCGCCATGAAACTCAGTCCAGTAAAAGGGGTTGGATCAAGTGCTACCAAGGTCAGGCTTAAACCCTAATCGAGAAGACTGCGATTGTTTGCCTTGCTCTCAAAGTGGAATGTCCACTGCACAAACCATTTGCTCTCTAAGGGTTAGTGTGGGGATGAAAGCCACAGACAGTGCATGGATGCACTGGCTTATGGGTCCAAACCCTTGCACCAGCACCACATCCAATGTGTACATACGTCCAGAATTTGCTTACGCTGGCCATTGAAGCACCCTTACCTGGTTTCCTAGTAATCCGCCTCCTACTCCTTCGGGACAAAGGCTGCAAGTTTCCTGCCCTGGCCGCTGCAGCTGCTGGTGAGGTAGCCTCCTGCTCTTCCATCACCACTGCTCTGGTTTCTGCACCTACCGGTAAGGTAGCCTGCTCCTCATCTTCGTCCTCTGAAAGACCAAAGACCACCTTCCTCCTTCGCTGCTTCTGCCCTTGCTCCAGGGCTGCCTCATCATTGACAGGGCCTAATGCTCCTTCTGCTGCTGGTCCCCTTGTTGATGCAGGACCTGGACCAGCTGCTGCTGCTGCTGTTGATGCTGCTGCTGTTTGAGATGCTGTCGCGTGGCGGGGCACCTGACTGATTGCAGCAGTGACGAGCCGCACTGGGCCCGGCACCTTTGGGTGTGGTTTCAGGGGCATGGCACCACCTCCACCCTGGGCATTCTCCTGTAGTAAAGAAGCAATGAATACTTAAGTGAACAGGCTCGGTGCAGGCAGTCTTGTGGAAGTAGACACCTTATACGTAGAGTCCAGCAGCCGGCTAACTGGTTCTTTTAATGGCTGATATGTTGTACAGTAGCTCGCAACTGCTTTGCAAAGATGCTTTCATGCAATGGCTTGTATGATTGGAGGCAACTGCTGTGAGAAGCGCTGCAGTTAAGCACACCGCTATTAGCAGCACCCTTGCTACAGCTGCCAAAGGTCTCACCAGCTCTGCGATACGGTGACTCCGTAGGCTGTCATAGATGCTGTTCATCTCTTGCCTCTTAAGGTTGTACACCGCCTGGCTGTCCCAAACATCCTCCCTTGACCAGAACTCAGGCACCACAGGCAGCTCGGTGTCTTCTTCGCGTGCTCTGTCCCAAGCTTTGAAGGGTTGGCCGATATCTGCAGGCCATTGAATACAGACGTTAACAACCAAGCAGGTAGGGCATCTTCTATGGTGGACATACACTGGAAGTGGAGAGCAATGGGGCAAGAACAGGCTACCGTGCTTATGACCGTTCTATGGGCTACGCGTTGTCCTGTGCCAACTCCCACTTTGTATAGGCTCTGTGAGCATCCCAGCCATACGCCAGACTGCAATCAGCATATTGTTGGTCGGCGCTATCGGCTTTCCCTCTGATCCTAACAGACAACGGTTCACAATTAGCATACCTTTGTTGAAGTGCCGGCTCAGTGCCTGCTTCAGCAGCGCCATGCTAGCCTGTTGCACAGCTTTAAGATTGGGGAAGTCAGATGCCTGCTGCCGCCTCAAGTCCGCCAGCCTGCACAGTGGAGGATAGATCAACCTTGCATTCAAACCCCCAAACATTTGTGACTGCTGCGACTGGCTGATGCACTGGCAAACATGGGTGCTGGGTGTTGAGTCCACCAATACTTACTCCTTAGAGCCCCCACCATGTCTCCAGCTGTACACAGCTGCAATTACATGTTCCTTCACAACCCATTTGTCTCCTTTCCGATCTGCCAGTATGCTGCACAAGTCGTAGGTCCCCTCGACCACATACTTCTTCTGCATGTTCCCATGCTTGTCGGGGACCTCAAACGCAAAGAAGTGAAGGTGACATCCATCCACTTCCTGGGCCAAGATATGAGCCTGTTCCAGCAGAGGGTAATGGGTAAGCCTCGGTTGTGCTGCCAGGTGCAAACCTGCAGCGTGCAACTACCTTGCCCACTACTGTCTCCGCTTTTGTATCGAAGTGGCTAGCCCTTTTCTTAGGCGGGACCTTATCCCCAAGTTTCCGCTTGGGTTTAGCTGCTGGCCCCTGGTTGTCCTCGTCGATGTCCTCTTCAGAAGACATGCCCCCATCAGAGCCTTCATCGGGCACGCTTCCTCCGCTAGGTGGTTCAGGCATTGCTATGCAGAGGCTACAAAGGAGCTACGAAGGATGGACATGATCCGCAAGGTCTGGCTGGTGCAGAGTAAGGGTTACATGTAGGGCATCAGACAGAGCTAGGCGGGCACTCTAAGGCGCAGGCCCTTAACAATCTTCAAATGCACTAGGCGAGCACGTGCTTAGGTGCGTTGGAGTGTGCGTATAGCTGCGCTAAGGTTGCGGACGCACTCACGAAATATCTACGGTTAGGTACCCATATTTCATGCCAAATTCAAACGTATGCCCCTCCATATTCCTCTATGTTCTATAGGTGTAACGTGGCTCCGACTGCACCGAATCGGGCTCGGCCCTAAGAGTAAAGTAAGATGCTCAAATTAGTTCTTGGATCATATGGTAAATGGTACCGGTTACAAGGGTACGGGGCATGCATGATACAAAGCAAACAAAATCTTTCTGATGGACATACATGATACAATTCATACTCCTCACATACAGATGAAACTCTGCTCTAGCAACACCCATCTCCCACATGCATCCCACTGCTGACTCACCAGGTTGCTAGATTAAAGCACAAAGCAACGACAAAGCAAGAACGATTCTCTGCCAACAATGTGTACCAACTGCCGACTCATCCAACCAAGGCCAGCCCGGCCCACCACCGCCTTGACGGGTTGCACTACATAAGAAAATTTGCCTGATCAAACACTTGTCAATGAATACCCACATCAGCCTGCAAGGCTTGCCTTCTACCACCTTCTTCCCCCACCCTGGCCACAGCCAAGTAATAACAAGCTCACCCACAACTACCGTAGTGCTCCAAAATATTTGCGCCCCAAATGTTTGCGTGGGCCTCAAAATAATCAAAAAAATTGCGTGAGCGCAGCACAGATCAGGATACTTTTGCGTAGGCAGGTCAGAGCTTCTACAAAGCATTATCAAGGTCCCCCCTGTTGTCTTTGATGCCATTGAAAGAACCCAGCAATGAAGGGATGGGTCTGCAGGCATAACAGAGTTCTCAATGGGGCCTTGGGCTGAGCCGCTCTGGAAGCCCAGATGCTGTACTGCCTGGTGACAGTTGTACTGCATTCAGGCCAACATGCTCTCGTTTCACGGCCTTGCGACATCAAAGAAAACGTGCAAGCGTACATTCAGGGTGCCCCAGCCTCAGATGAACGTCTTACGCAACTAAATGCGTCCGGGACAACAAGTGCTGTCCGCCATGTGCGATCCCAGGCCGACGATGGATTTCACGCGAGGATTGAAGCGTTGCCAACGCACAAGCACAGTGCAACATGCTTGCGTTCAACATTTACCATGCACGAATTCATTGCCAGGAGCCCAGAAAAGAGCCTAGCCTTTGTCTCGGTGCTGAAAGAATTGTAGAGTTTTTGCGTGGAGACCATGAAATCCCAAATATTTTTGCGTGAGAACGCCCCTATCAAAAAGGTCCCACGCAAATGTTTTGGAGCACTACGGTAGTAACCGATTTCTAGCCACCCCGCCTCAATAGAACTTCTCTTTTACAACATGGCACAGCAGCTACCAGGAACTGCCACAACAACGCCTGTCCTTCTGGAACTTATTTACTGCTCATGGTACGGTGACACGGTGGCTACGCAGAGCTTCGTAAGTAGTAACTCCTCACGCAAGGAATTCCTGGATACATACGAATCTCTGCGCAATCAGCTTGTCATTCTGCTCGAGCAGTTCCTGAAGGACCATGTTGGTTTCAATCAACTCACCGATCACAAACAAGGAGGTGCATGCATGACCCTCAACTGTACAAGGGATAACTCGGGAGAAGCGTGCACTTTTCACCCTGAGTCCACCTCTACTCAGATGTGCTGACCCTTGGATAACGTCATCAGCACCTGTCCATAATGTAAACAGCTATCTACACCTCTCCACCTCCGCTACACCTCTGCCACGATAGCATTGCTGCTTCATAGTGTCCAACTGCGTAGAAGCAACATCCATCGTGCCAGAGAGGTAACCTAGAGCTGCTGATAATGAAAGTCTGATCCTGCTGACTTGCAAAGCACTACATTTCAGCCACAGTGCCGCTCCGACACATAACCCATGCTCAATGCTTGCTGCCGCTCAGCAGGTTGGCTCCTCTCGGGCGCCCCAAGTGATGCGGCGCAATTAGTAATCTGGTAATCATTATAGCAGGCCACCTCTAAGGGTGCACATGTGTCACCCAAGCGTCCCTGGAAGAGAGCATCGCAACCCCCACAACCTTTCAAACCTCCACTGATCTCTGCAATTGCTGAATGCCAATCACACTAACTGATGAATGTCAATCATCCCAAACCCCCACAACCTCTCAAACCTCAACTTGTATGCAACTGCTCTCTGCCAAGGAATGTCAAGCCGATGCAGCTGATGAATCAACTCACCCCAGAAGAGGCAACACATAAGATCTATCATCATACAGTACACAGAGGGGGAGGGGGGTGGGTGGGAAGAGAGTCATTTCTGCTCTCCACATACCAACAAACTGGATGGAGTATTCCGCGGGCGCTGCACGGCCCGAAAGCTGTGCAGTGATCAATCTCATATAGTACATAGATAAACATGTTATCTCCCTCAGGCATGCCCCCCCTTGCTTTCAAGCCATCGTTGCTCATCCATAAAGTTAATCACAGGCACTTCTTGACTCAAATGCAGAATGACCAAGGACGGCATCCTGTCAGCAGATGCTTGAAAGTGACCACCACCGCTGACGCCTTTTTGCACAACACCCCTAAGATAATGCCCACAACTCCGATCCTTAGCATACAATTCGACAACCCCAAGCACACTCCAGCAGGTATACAACCAACTCAGAGCATAATGATAATTGCCTACAGCACCCCCAAACATTGCTCCTGCTAAACTCCAGTCCAGCTGCTCCATAACCCACCTTGCAAGGTTCAAGGTTTAGGGTCTAAGCCTATAAACCAAAGCCTTGCCAGCTCTACCGGGACCAGGCCTAAACCATCCCTACGACCAGACCACCTGCAGCTTGGGCGGCAGCACCGTCGGTACCACCCCACCATTCTTCAGCGTCTTACTCACATACACACGTTCCAAGACCCCCCCTGCCCCCTCCTGCCGCCCACCATCCCCCCTCGCCCCAAGCCCCCACAACCCCCCGGGCAGACTCTCCAACGGGTTCCCACTCACATCCAACTCCACCAACGCAGACAGCTGCCCCACAGTCTCCGGCACCGTCGCCAGCATATTCTCAGCCACATACAATACCCGCAGCGCGCGCAGCTTCCCAATGCTACAGGGCAGGCTGGAGATCTCATTCCCTGACAGCAGCAGCTCCTCTAACAAGGTGAGTTCACCCAGGGCAGGGTGTAGGACCCGCACGCCACTGCTGTGGAGGTCTAGGCGAGTGAGGGCCGTGAGGGCGCAGATGCCACGGTTGATGAAGGGGAGGGTGTTGTGACCGGCAACAAGCTCCTGCAAGCCTGTGCAAACACCATATAACAGCAGCAGCAGTAGCAATTTTAGCTCATGTCTTGCTCCTTCTCTGCCAAGTTGCAGCACATTTTTAAACCCCAAGCCAGCAACAACCTGTCAACATATACTGGTCCAGAGATAAAAACTGATACAAAACGCACGTTTTTTGTTCTACGTATCATCAGCAAGCAGCTGAACACAACGCTAGACTTGCAACCCACCTTTTGCTGTGGCTCGCGAAGCACCTGCACACCTCCCATACACAAGCCATGGAAGCAACATACTATGCAATTCTGGCCAGCCCCCTCCTATCCCTTCCCTCCCCCTCCCCACCCCAGCACCCCTTCCCCCCCCCATGCCTCCCTAGCTTTCCCCTTGCCCCTGCTTAAAGTCACCTACACAGCACCTTATTGCACATCCTGAGGCAGTTAACGTCAGCTGACAGCCGGATCAACATGCAATAGCAGCTATACTACACGCCATACAAACTCCCGGGCCAGCCTGCCAATGAGACTACCCACTTACTACAAGCATTAGCCTAACCAGCACCCTGCCACCCCACAATTAGCAATCAGCTATCCCTTACACAAAGTTCCCCCTTACCCCCCTCTCCTCCCTCCCTGCGTGTCTCCCTCCCTTCCTGCCCCCGCCCCTGCCCATTCCCCCCATAATCACCCCTCCCCAAACCCTCTCCTCTCACCCCCGCCACCCCCACCCACCTGTCATATGCTGGATCTGGTCCGCCAGCAGCACCGGAGAGAAATCCTCAAAGCAGCCCAACATGGACAGCTGCCGCAGCTTCTTCAACTCCCCCATCCCCTGTGGCAACCTCGGCAGCATATTGAAGCTAATATTCAGCCGCTGCAACTCCCCTAGCCGTGTAACCGCCCCCGGCAGCTCCATAAGGTTGATATTAGCCACCCCTAGATACGTTAACCCCACCAGCCGGCTCACAGACTCCGGCAAGGTGTACACTGCCGCATTGTGAGAGATGTCCAGCGCACGGAGCTTGGTTACTTGGGGTAGCAGCAGCAGCTCCTGCGGAAAGCCTCTGAGTTGATTTCCCCTGAGATCAACCCGCTCAAGAAGCGAGAGGCTCGAGAGCGACTCAGGGAGCTCAGCGAGCCCGCAGCCGGGGACCAAAAGCTCACGGAGGCTCGTGAGGTGGTTGAGTGCAGAGCCTAAGCCGTTGAGGGAGTCTGAGATGTGGACTTCTAGGATGGAAAGGGCGGTGAGGGAGGAGGTGTGGGTGGGGCTGAGGTCTAGGGCACGCTCGTTGTTGAGGATGTGCAGCTGCTGCAGCTTGGACAGCTGGCTCATGGAAGCTAAGGAGGTCAGACCAACATTGGCAACCTGAGGAGGAAAACAAGAAACAATAGGTATTTAATTGGAGTAAGAGGCCACCAAACAAGAAAGGTCTTCAATCTGGTAGCTACCCTGGTTCAAAAAAGCCACCGGTTGCCCTTTATAAAGAGAGACCACTGCACAGGTTGCTCTTTACCCATATAATATTGGGGTGGGGGGGAGACTAGGGAACGTTAATACCTCTTATCATTAGAGGGAAAACACACGGCAACTGTTTATGATGAGAAGACATGGCAAATCAGTGTGTAATACTGCTGGTAAACTCCGAATTGACATGATGCGGACAAGAAGAGGGGGTATAATTTGATTAGGCACAACCAAAACGTGCACCACGCATGGACAACTAGCAAAATGATCTATGCATGTTTCCTACAGCTGCACAAAGAACCCCCAACCTCCCTTGCTGCACCATCCAGTCACTGCCTCGTTGCTGCTACCAAACTACCCCTATTGTTCTGCAGCTAGTATACAGGAGCAGCCTGCCAGACAGCACTTCCCCACCACTTTCACAGCCATGTTCATCCCATTCCCTGTAACCCCTTCTCAGCTACATCCCCGCCCCTTGACTCACACTGAGGAGTGTCAAGTGGCTGCATCCAAACTAATTCCATTGTTATGCAGCTAGTATCCAGAGGCAGCCTGACAAACAGCACTTCCCCATTTGAACCACCGTTTTCACAGCTAGTAACCAACTTCTAGCCACCTCGCCTCAAGATAATCTCCTTTTACAGCCATGTACATCCCATCCCCTGTAATTCCTTCTCAACTACATCCCCACCCTTTTACTTACACTGAGGAGTGTCAAGTGGCTGCATCCAGACCAAGTGTCCAATCCCAAAGCCGGCCTGCTGCTATAGCTCACACCCAAGCAGGACAGGGAGGGCAGCTCAGCAAGAGCCGGCACTAGCTGCCTCCCTTGGGGCCTAAGCCCATGGAGCATTAGGGTTTCCAGATTGGTCAAGGGGCTTACTGCTGCTGCTAGCTGCCTAGGGGGGCCTGTGTACTCCCAGCCGTCTAAGCTGAGTGCTTTGAGGGAAGTCAGGGAGGCGATAGAGGCGGTTGAGAGGGCTTGGAGAGGTGTCCAGAGATCTTCCAGCTGCTGGAGGGTGGTTGCGGAGCTAAGGAGCTGCTGTAGCTGCTGAGGGTTTAGGATGTTGCGGAGGTCTAGGGCTCTGGTACGAGGGAAGTGGCGGAATCCCATGGTGCCGCTGCTGCTGGTGATGGCGGTGGGTTTGGGAGCGTTGTTGCTTGCTCTTCTGCTGCTGGTGTTGTTGTTGGTGCTGCTGCTGGTTGGTTTTTGCAGGGTGGGTCTGATAGCGATGCTGTAGTGGTCTAGCATGCCCTGGAAGGTGCTGCCTACCAAGCGCAGCTGCTTGACTGCTGGTAGGTCTGCTCTGTGAAGAAGCAGCTTGTGGGAGCCTGCGGACGAAGCTGGGGCTCCGATCGTGTGGTAAGGGACTACATGGGTCCAGGGTTCAAGGTCCGGGCTGCAGACGTGGTTTCGGCAGCCCACGTGAGCTGGTTTGGGCTCAGCCTTCGCTGCGAACTTGCCGTCACAGGGCTGAAGACCGGCTGCATAATAGAGAATCTGCTCGATGATGTTAGGCGGAAGGTGTAATAAGCTGCATTGCGTGAAAGGAGGGGTTTAGTTTATTTGCAGCCGGAGGGGGTCTTTGTGGGGGCGAGAAAGGACCAACTGAATCCGTGAAGCAATCTTCCTATGCGGCCTCAGTAAGGTCATGGAGATCCACATTTTAAATGTCGACTTACCTAATGACGGAGGCCTCTTCTTGAGCTACGCGCACCAGCTTGCTGCGCTTCCGGGTGTTAACCATCTCTAACACACGGAACTTGGGTGGTACAGAAGGCAATGAGAGCGCCCTTCTGACTTGCCCAGGGCAATTTGCAGGCAACTTACAGCTCAACGGCTAGTTAAATCGATCAGACTGCATAGTCTGTCTTATACACCTTGCACGCATGGAGCCTGAACTGTCCGCAAGCATACAAGGACCGGAGGGTAATCCCATTAGGAGGACGAACTAGAGCCTTTGCGCATGGGACCTGGGCTAAATGCAAACCATCCTGGCGACCCTCAAGTGAGCGAGTCACTGGTGGCACCAGTAGTGTCAGCTGTGTCTCTGCAACTTCCGGTCTCGGAGTCTGTAAAAAGCTTCTCCAGCAAGTCGAAGTGGCTGTTCAGGGCTTTCGTCTCAGCAAACCTGCTTCGCAAGCCCAACAGCTGCCGCTCAACCACTCATAAAATATCACCGCCAGTCCTTGAAGCACATGTGGATCCTCCAAGCTCCTACTGTATTGCGTATGAGCAGATCAGAACCGCTTGCATATTACGCACTTGATGCTCACACGATGGCTTGAGCTTCCAAGTAGGAACCCACACTGAGCCTGGAGCGCTTTACCCCTTAAGATGTCAGACGATGAGGACGTGGTGTCGCTAGGCCTACCGCCAGATGATGATTACTATGAGGAGGAGGAAGAGGCTCCAACGTCTGCACCTGTGGTAAGGTTTGACATGGCCAATACCGACATGGAATCATGTTAACTCCAATTGCCCAGCGCCAGGGGCTGCGACATGCTTATACAAACAAGCAGCTGACACGCCCATGTGTGACTGCAGAAGGAACCCGAGCCAAGCGCAAGCCCACAGCGCGGGGACTCCGACGAAGTAGATGTATTAAGAGATGCGGCTCAAGTGGACACGGGGCAAGCTAATGGCCCAGGCCCACCAAGGGAACAGCAGCAGCAGAGGCAGCAGCATGAGCAGCAGCCTAATGGGCAGCCGAGCAGGCCCACGCGAGGCAGAGAGCGCTTAAGAAGCACAGTAGCTGACAGTGGCAGGCCGCATGGGGACTGGGACAAGGCAGGCTATGACAGGAAGGAGCAGAGGCCACGAGATTGGGCTGCCAACATGCGAGGTAGAGGCTACGCGCAGCAGCAGCAGCGCCCGCAGCATATGGGTGGAATGCATTCTGCAGGTGAGCCATCAGTCTAAGATCGTACAGGCTAGGGTTTGGATATTGTGCAAAGTGCTTGTTAAGTGAGCACATAAGGGCAAGCATGGCTTATCGTGGATCAAGCATTGTTACAAATTTGCAATTGCCTGCTTTCAACTTGCCAGATTGCCTGTTAGCAGCCTTGGAAGTTCGCCTCAGTGCCCGTGCTAGCCCATGCTAAGTTTACTCGCGACCAGGAGCATCTGTAAGGACCTGACTGGAACCCTGAGGTGGCAGGGTGAACATGGTATCAATGCTGACCGGAAGTGCTACAGCAACAGAGGCATGTTGTGCTGTACCTTCAACAGCATGGTGCTGCTGAGTAGACGCCCTGCACTGTCTAGTAGAATGCAGGTTTCCTGCCAACTAGAACTAAACCCCCATCCATCCACCCATGGCCCTCTTCGTTCATGTAGCTGCGTTCACATTTGAGGCATGTGTATCACCGCTCTGCAGCTCTACAAGTCATAATTGAGCCCTTGTTACTTCGTGATAAGCCTTAGCGAGAGTGCCATTGGCCCCGCACTGCAAATTGTCACAGAAACAGCGAAGTACACAGTGCCTAGTCCACCATTTAACCTTGTTCCCTGGCTTGGGCATGTTATGCAGGTGGTTGGGGCCATGCTGCTGGGGGCACATCTGGCACCCAATACCCTAGTGGTGCCTCTAATATCCCCATACCCTCGATGACCTCCCTTCCCTCCGGCATGACCATGATGATGTTGCCAGATGGCACTCCATTCCTAATGCCACTCCAAGCAGCCAACGCCCTTAATTTCAACGACACAACACCAGCACAGCTTCGGCTCATGGGGGCACAACCCATACCACCCCCTGCACCACCCCTTGGGGAACCCCCTGGTCTGAAACCCCAGCAATTTCTAGGAGGAGCAGGTGCTGGAGTTAGAGGGGGGCATGGGGATGTACCGTATGGACACTCTATGCATCATCACCACCAGCAGCAGCAGCACCAGCAGCAGCAGCAGCGGCGAGAACTGCAGAGTGAGATACATGTCACAGGCCCAGCAGCAGCAGCAGGTGGTGGTGTGGTAGCTGGCATGAGGAGCAGAGGGGATGCAGGAGGAGGAGGGGGAGGTCCTGGGGATTTTGGTGGGGGAAGGTCCGGGGACATACTGGAGAGGTTAGGGAGTGGGGACTTGGGTTTAGGGTATGGCATGATGGGGGTCGGCACTAGGAGTGGGAGCTTTACGGGAGCAGCAGCTGGTGGGTGGCAGGATGGGTCGAGTCATCGGCCAAAGCTTGCGTCTAAGGTGGTGGTAAGCGGTGGGTCGTCTGGTGCTGCTGGTGCAGCAGCAGCTGGTGGTGGTGGTGGTGGGTTTTATCCTGGGCCACCTATTAGCACCGACACAGCAGCAGCAGCACAAAGGGTAGCTGGTGCCAGCAACAGCAATGGGCTTGCACAAGAGGACCAGCAGCAGCAGGAGGGATGTTGGCCAGGGACCAATATTCCATTAACAGCAGGGCCTGGGGCTTTGGGTTCTGGGGAGCTGCTACCTACACGGTCAATGAAATGGGTGCGGCCGGGACTGGAGCAGGAACAGCAGCAGCACACCAAGGTAAGGAGCTGAGGGTGGGTGCTGTGTTTGTGTAATGGGTGATGCGCTAAGAGTTCGCCCAGCCATAGCCAAGTGCCCCGTAGCTCACTTGGTGTGGGTGCTTTTGTAGTGGGAGTAGCATGTGTATAGAGGGTATGGGATCGCAGCAGGGGCTAGAGCAGGCACAAACTCAGGTGTGCATGGGGAACCGTGCCTGGCTTAGGAATGACATCTGGTTAGTCTGCCATGTAGATGGAGCTGCATGCATGGGCATGGGTGGGGCAAGATGCATGGGGTTGATGTGTTGATTAGTCTGTATGTTCTTTCCCCAAATCCTGCCCTGTAAGTATAGCCACAGGTGCTTGTCAGGGCCCTGCTATGGTTGTCGCTGCAGAAAGCAGGAGGACGAGTAGTACATGTGTATAGTAATGACGCTAGCTTATAGTGTTCCCTTGCCCTTGTGTTGTCATCACAATGGCAGGCGATCTCAAGCTCATACAGCCACTTTCAAAGCTAATGGTTCATGACTGTCAGTCCATGTGGGCACGCCCTAGCCACCTGGTTCTATTGCTGTGCTATATTGGTGCACCCTTATTCATTCAATTTCATGATATGCCATAGCACAAAGTGAAATGAGCCCCTTATACAGGAGAAGCATATGTATGTACTCCTCTTGGCAGGCAATTGCAGGTGCAGACAGATACTTCCAGGCTACTAGGTCATAAGGTGGGACCTCACTGGCTCAGCCCCTATCAGCTGGTTATGGTGCTGCTGTCTGTTGTGGTGAGTATTGCATAATGCCCCAAAGATCCTCCCGACTGTAGCAAAGGGCCCCGCAGGCACAGGAGGTGAGCCTTTCGACGCTAAGCAGCTGCTGTCTGTTGTTGTTATGTTGTACAGGAAGACCCGGCTCATGTGCCAGTGCAGCGGCGCCCTTCCCAAACCTCTGGCACACTAGCAGCAGCTGCAGCAGCAGGAGGGCCAGCAGCAGCAGCTTCCAGCAAGCCTGCAGCCAAAGCAGGAGCAGCGGCAGGTGGTGGTGGGGCTAAGGGTGGTGGTGGTGGTGGTGGTCAGGAGGCGCAGCTGCTATCTCTGCTGGAGAAGAACATGGAGGCTATGAAGCAGTACATCGCTGCAAAGGAGAAAGCAGAGGCAAAGAAGAAGAAGGCGGGGGGGGCAGCACCAGCAGCAGTGGGAAAGGGGGCAGGTGGGAAAGCGGGTGTCAAGCAGCAGCAGCTGGGGAAACAGAAAGGGGGGAGGAGTGATGGCGAGCAACAGCAGCAGCAGAAGTCCCAGACGCGCAGCGGACAGCAGGAGGAGAAGGAGGAGCAGCACCAGGAAGCAGCAGTTGACAAAAATGTTAAAGAGCAGCAGCAGCAGCAGGAGCACCAAGTTGCAGAGGGAAGAAATATACGGAGTGTTTCTCCATCTTCTTCCGGTCCCGTAGGCAATGGAATAGCACATGAGCACAAGGGACAGCAAGGAGGGAGAGGTACCCAGCACCAGCACGAGCAGCAGCAGCAGCCTCAGAAGCAAGCATCTAAGCGGCAGAAGGAGGTCCATGATGATCAGCAGCAGCAGGAGCAGCCAGGGGAAGAGGAGGAGCTACCTCGGGCTGAGAGCAGGAAGCGGCAGAGGCAGGGAGGGCAGGAGGAGGGTGAAAGGGGTGCTGCACCGCGTGATGCTGCTGCTGCTGCCCCTGAAGAGCGCGATGAGCAAGGCAGGCAGGAAGTCGGTGGCTCTCGCACCAAGCAGAGGGATAAAGGTGAAGATTCCCCAACTGCAGGGGGAGAAGCAGCAGCAGCAGCAGGAGGGGATGCGGGAGATGCACATGGTTCGAAGCGGCAGCGGTTGGATGGTGGGAAGAGGGGCCGGCCAAGGGGTATCGCGGGCATGGTGATGTCAGCAGCAGCAGCTGCAGCGGCATCTGTGGGTGGGTTAGCACGGGTGGGGAGTGGTGGGAGTGGCAGCTTGGGGGAGGGAGGTGGGAGTGGTGGAGGGGTAAGAGGGAGTGGGTCAGGGAAGTCCAGGCTGGGGCCAGCGAGAGGAGGAGATGCAGGAAGGGTGGATGGTGAGGGAGGTGGGGAGGGTAACGGTGGTGCTGGGGGGCAGCAGCAGGGTCGTCCTGGGGGTGAAGGGGAGGGGAAGCGGGAAAGGAGGGGAAGGGAGAGGGGTGCTAGTAAGTCTCCAGAAGCAGAGGTGGCGCCGAAGGGGAAAGCCAGGGAAGGTTCCAGGGATGAGAAGCAGCAGCACCAGCGAGAGAAGCATGGGGGGCGGGAACGAAGCGTGGAGCTGGATTTAGCAATTCGGGCGGGGGAGGAGGGGTTGGTTGGGAGGCCAGGGGAGGATGCGACGGAGGCGCTTGCTGCTGCTCTTGCGGCTGTGTCACCGAGAGTTGCTGCGATGAGGGTTCCGTTGGAACGGGGGAGGCTGAGGAGTGGGAGTTACCATCATAGTAACAGCCGGGGCAAGACCAGGAGCAGAAGTAGGAGTCCTTTGGTTGGGCATGGGGGGAGGCAGCGGAGGGAGAGCAGGGAGGAGCTGCGGGAGGGGCGGCGGGGGTTTTCTCCCAGTAGGGAATGGAGGAGAAGTAGAGGTAGCAGGAGCAAGAGCAGGGAGGGTAGCAAAGATGTGGACCATTGGGTGCGGGCTGGGAAGGAGGGGAAGAGGAGGAGCAGGAGCAGCAGCAGAGAGAGCAGCAGAGAGAGGAGTCGGAGTCGGAAGCACAAGCAGAGAGGTCAGAAGCGGGAGGGCAGCAGGAGCAGAAGCAGGAGTAGCAGTAGAGAGAAGGGCAGGAGTCGCAGGCACAAGGAGAAGGATGGCAGGGAAAGGAGCAGAAGCAGGGAGAAGAGCCGCAGCCGAAAACTGCAGGAGAAAGCAAGCAGGGAAGGCAGCAGGGGGGCAGCTGTGGATGATCAAGGGGCGGAAAAGCACAAGAAGCGAAAGAAAGAGAAGAAGGAAAAGGGGAAGGAGCACAAGCATCATAAGCACAAGAAGGATAAGGAGAAGCAGAAGGCGAAGCGCAGTAGCAAGAAGAAGCAAAGGAGTCGCAGCTTGAGCAGCAGCCCTAGCAGTGCCTCGTGACCTGCGAATGTTGTAAGTGTTTTATGTGGTTGTGTATGGTCGCGGTTGTCTTCCCGATGAATGTTTGAGGGACTCAGCAGCGCTTCATTGTGCTACAGTGGAGGTATTACTTCCATGTGCTGCTTATCTGCAATAAGTTTGCCTACCATGAAAGTGTACCTCCTAATGTTCTGCTGTCTGCTGAAGTATGCAAGGGCGGAGTACAGTGCTTCGTCGAAGGTCATATTTTGCTTGGGTAGTCGGCATGTGCCCGTAGGCCTTGCCCGTACCCTGTCGCAATATCGCCCATACTAAATTCAAAAGCGCATCTCAGATACGTTATTGAACTAAATTCGTGTTTTGACAATTATTTATCCCAGCCTGCTGGCCTAACAAGTCTTCCCAGCTAAGCATCCTGCAGTTGTGACCTGCCTGCTCTCGGTGGACACACGGTCAGTTTGGTCCGACCATTACCGTATCAGTAGCCAAGGGCCGCAGCCCCCTTTAAGGAACTAACCCTGCTGCATCCTCTTCAAAACAGCAACGGCTCCACCAAAGTTACGCAACTGATTGTTACATGCAACCTGCCACCACCTCGTCAAAATACCCTCAAGCTCATTATCCAACTTCTACCATAAAACTCACTCGTTCCTATCCACTACATGGGTCACGGATTAAACATGCAACCTCATGCCACACTCATGCAGCAGTTTTAACATCCCCTACCCAAAGTTTCCCCATCTCCCAGCTTCCGTCTGCCCTTTCAGGGCTACAGCCTCGCCTGTTAAAAAGCCCAAACCAATTGTAGCTCCGTTCTTAACGCCACTGTTTTTTAGATTTATGCAGGTGCATGTCATTTTAAGCAGGTGAATGTCAGGTGTTGCCCCAAGTTCATCCCCTAGGCCTAAGTCGGCTGGTCCTCTGCGCACAGACAATGTAAAGCCTTGCTGCTGCAGTCTGAGATTGGGTCGTGAAACCGATAAAACCAAATGCTTGCACAATGCTAGGGCAAGCAGCGCTTGCTGCTAAGAGGTATCTAGCCCCGCCAGTAGTCCGCCCCATTGATCACTGGTCGCCCGCACGCACTTGCGTAAAGACAGCCAAAAGCCTTTCGCACGTCTAGGCATTCTGTCAGGAAACACAGACAAGATATGCATGCAGAATGGTAGGGACCGAGATGCTTGCTGGCAGGAGCTATTTCGGGACAAACACTGCTCCATGAGTCGCCAGGAGGCACTTCTAGAAAACCAGGGTAACGTCCGCGGGCCGAACCACAGTGCCATCAAAAAAGACATAAAAAACACGCATGCAGAGTTCCAGGCAAGGAAAGGTTTGCTGGCAAAAGTTATTTCGGGAAAACCGGTCGGAAGCGAGTGTCCATCGCATCGTCCCCTCCTTCCGCACCCGCTGTCACTCCGCAGTGCACTGAGGTTGTGGTACCGACGAAGGCGCTTACATAGACGCCCTAAGCGCAGCCTGTGATGCCCTATAGGGCACGGTCTGCCTCGCAGTCGGTACTCTTCGGCACCGGTGTCACTACTGCTCGATGTCCTGACAATAGAACGGTAATCAGCCCTGACAAATCATCGACGGATCAGCAGCACAGCACATGTAAATTCAGCAACAACACAACTTGCCCAAAAAATGCAGCATTTGCCAACTTCCTCACTCTGTCAGATCACAAACCTGGGACATGGGGCTATGTTTGACTACATACACAGCCGCTGTTCTGATGTTGCGCATCCCTGTTGAACCCTCCTTCCCGACATCCCCCACTTAAACCCTCCCACACCCTCCCACACACAAGATTCTGCCCAGTGCATGCGAGTGAATGCCTGCTGGTCCAAAGTGAACGAGTTGCCCATCCGGGGTGGCACCGGTGTTCCAGGTGTCCCTACGGGCTTGCCAGAGCAAGACTCCTGGGTAACCCTGAACCCTAAGGCCTGTCTTCTGGGTCTTCCATCAGCAGGACGAAGAGGTTTCCCTTGTCCCCCCTGCTGATGCGCATGTCCTCATCAAGATAGGTGATAGCAAGCTCACCTAGCACACAACAAAAACAACAGCAGCAGCCGCACCTGCAGGATCAGCTTTTGACCCCTCACCTTCTCCGCATGTTGTGCGGCCCAGATAGTATTAAACTTCATTTGATGGATACTAAGAACATACCCACAACATACCCATCTACACAACCGATGAGAAACAACTTCCTAGACACCATCACAGCGGCGTGGTTTGGAAGCGTGTGTGAGAAAGGAAGGGGGAATGGGAGTGAAAGTACGAGTGAAGTAGGACAGTCCACTGTGCTAAGGGGGCCTTTTATCATTGTGACCACAATGTTTGCATGCAAAAACAGCAGACATTATTACATTATTACAATACACTGTTCCCCTCTTGGTGTGCACGCCGTTGGAATGCATCTAGCTTCAACTCTATGTTGCAGTGTTTTATACGGCCTAAGTGGTTCACCTGTACAAGGGGTGGCCATATGGTTGGCCGGCATGGGTTTGTGTGACTCCAGTTCATCAGGGGCCGTGCCCTGCTTGGTCTTGAGTGACTTTTTGGCATAGCTGGTTTTCCGTTTTGATTGATTCATAAAATTACCAACAAGAGAGATTGTCAGGCAATGCAGCGACACTCTCCCAACACAACACGCGCTTGGGCTAAAATTATATATGATATAATATGCGCCTGTGCTATAACATGTGCCTGTGCTATAACATGCACTCAGCTTCTGACTCATCAAACAGAAGAACTCAAAGAGCTCAAAGGAGCCTCACCTTTAGCTGACGCAGGTGCTGTGATCGGGATCAGCCCAAAGATCTTGAACTGCTTGAACTGTACTGCCACTTTGTTCGTGGACATTGGCGTCAACTCTGCTGAAACCTAGCAGTACAGAAGTACATAAGAATTAGCAACTATGCACGATCCCAAGATGGAGCTAAATGCGTGGACATTCATCTTCAGTGTCTGTAGCATGTCATTTGTTCCACCTCAGCTGTTCTTTGTGACAGCTTGAGGTGCGGGGCCTATGGCACTTTCTGCTATGGCATCTCATGAAGTGTAGTAGTAACAGCACGCCAGTATGACCACTAACATGCTTATACTCGAGCCAGCTGTATGCTCCCGGAACAGCAGCTCTTTGGGGGAGGCCCGTTTTTTCCCATTATTAACATGCAATTGCAGGGCACTAGTAGCTGAGAGACTGATAAATCATCAAGGTCTCTCCCCAACTGCATCTCCTCGAGTATAAGACAGTAAAAGATATTGTGTGCAACGGGTCCCTGCTGCAACCCTGTGGCAAAGGTCCATAGCCCGCCCTGCAACGGATGCAGCCAGTCTCCCATCTCCCTGCATGACTATATTCACACAAATGAGCTGCTTACCTGATTATACAGTGGGCTCGTCTCCCTGTTGGCTGCCTTCAGATTAGGACCATCTGCAAATTCAATGCAGGAACATGACATTGATTTGTATATGGGATTTCTGATAGCCTTGAGAGGTATGTGATCTACCATACAGGCAGCTCCCACCAGTAGGAAGCCGGCTGCTGTTTAGGGTTTAGGGTTTAGCCAGTCAGGGTGCTGATCCCAATCCCACCGAGTGGGATTATTTATCGGGATTTGAAAATGCCTCGCTTCGAAATTCATTAGAAGCACCGCCACCTTTTTTGGCAACCCTTACCGCCTGCCGACTGAATATGTAACGATCCTCCTACAGGCTCACAGTATGAGAGGTGAGTGAACAAATGCTGACTATCAGTAGCAGCTTGAGGTGCCTGGCCTTGGGCACTATGGCATTTGATGAAATGCAATACCAGTATACTGATGCTCAGTGCCTAGATGCCACTTACCCAGCAGCTGGTAGATAGGTCCAGCAGGTCTAAGGAATGGAAGCTTGTTGGTGCCTAGGATGGAGCTGCTGGTGGTGTACACCTGAGGTGGTGGGGTGGTGGGGTGGGGGAAAGGATGCAGGGGGGGGGGGGGAGGGAGATTTGAAATTTGAAATGAGGTGGTGAGACATGTTTAGCAGGACATTTGCTAGGGTACCGGAATCAGTCCGCGCTTAGGCCCAGTGAATGCAGTGTAGCACGAAATGCAATGATTAGTTGCTGCAAAAAGGATGGTATGAAGGGGTTAGAAACTCAATCAAGAGTGGAGCTGGCGCCTGGGGCATCCCATATGCTGGAATGATACAGAAGCTGACATCTAGTAGTCAAAGTTGTACAGCGTGGGCCCGTGACCCATCAACATTAGAGTAAGGTGACACCGCATTAATGTAGGGAGCTAGCACTTCAGTTGACACACTCTGCGTTGCAACCAAGAATCCACCCCAGCATCCCTGTGACCAGTGATCCTATGACCTCAAGTGGGCAAAGGCATGCCGGGAAGCCTGGCCCATAGTTTCTAGGAGCAGTTGTTGAGTCGCATTTGGAGCGATGAACCATGCAGACAAGACGGTGTGCTATCCAATTGTATAGCTGCTTGTCTAATAATCCATGCATTGCTTACCAATTGCCAACGGCCATTGAGCAGGGGACTTGCTAGGGGTTTAGGTGTGGGGTTTAGCTTCTCCAGCTGCTGGCACAGGGTCTCTATCTCCTGTTTTTGTTCGGGGGTCGCTGTGAGCCCGCGCTTTGTGGGCGCAATGACGTCCAACAGCTGACGGACGTTGCCATGCGAAAGAGAAAAAGCGTCAGAAGAACCAAAAAGCAAGCTCCCAAGTCCTAAGCGGTCTGCTGAGTGGTGCTGGAAGGTAAGGGGATCGTGACAGCCTTCCAGCGAGATGTGGTGACGTACCTCAGCTTTGCGCGCTTCTCTCTGCTCGACCTTGCTGCCCATAGAAGTCCTGCCCCCTCCAAAGAGTTTCCCTAGGAACGCCTGAGGCTTGCACTGCGCTCTTTGTATTGGCCCTTTGACTGCCGGTGCTTTGTAAGTGGAAAGCATGTCGACTGAAGCAACGTGTAGAATCAAGCGTGCAAGGTCTGGACGCTCGGTCTGATGATGGAGTCAGCCTAAGCTCAAGCAGCGGTAGAGCTCAACTAATGCAGTCGGTATAGTCCAAGAGGTGCCACTGCAACAGGATTCTTGACATACATCGACACCGGGAACTTGCATATGTGAAGGAGCTTACCTTATACCCACAGTGGGAGCTTTCTGTCGTCATCTTCCATCACCCGTTTGGTGTACTGCCTCAACTGCTGTACCATCAAAGCGTCTGGTCATGGTTTGTGCCCGTGCGTGCGGATGGTTCAACGTAATCCAAGCACATCATTGCAGTCAGGACGCCACGCTACGCCCAATGCACGGAGGTTAGACGTTCACTGTGGATTGATTTGCTTGGCCATGGCTCTCGTTCAATGTCACTTGCAGAGCTCCGCTCATGCACAACATGTAGCCCCACAGGGGTGCTGGAAGCACTCAAAGCTTCCTCCACGACGACTAGTGGCCCGTGCTGCCCACAACCAAGAAGCCCCTCAACCCCAGCCTGAGCACTGCAGCTGTGCTCGCCGGAGCCTCCTTCTGGGCGCAGCAATTGGATCTGCGTCAAGCATAGCTTCCGTATCACCAAGCTATGCGGTAGGTCTCTGATCCTTTCAAGCCTGCGCTGGATGCTGTGCTGCTGAGTATGTGGCGCAGATAGGTTCTTCACAAAACAGACCATTGTCGACGCAGGCTGGGTTCAACAAATACGTCAAGAAGAAGCAACTGGATCCCCTTGAGACTTATGTGCCGCTCGTCCTAGAAGCTAGGCAACAGCTGGACCTTCTGCCAGGATCCTTTGGTAAGTGAGGGGATAGCAGCACTAGGCCCACCCAAGCACCTTCATGCTGCTGAGCAGTGTGAACTTTCTTCCCATGAGTCTATCATCTTAACTTGTAAGCTGCACTAAAGTAGGACTACCCTGCTTTGTGGTTTGCAGCTTGCAGAGCACAATAGCTGCCCTCCTTCAAAGCTAGAGCAGCTCTCATGTTGTTACACAGTGCTGCATATTGTCAAGTTGCATATTGTGAACTTGCCAAGCAGAACACAAAGCAGGCCTGCCCATCCTCATCAGTGCTTCCTGTTCTTGGAACTTGACCTGAGCTTTGTGCACCCCCTGTTATAGTATGAAAGTAATGTACGGTAACAAGCACTGGCAGTTTGCCTGAAATACTTGAAAGCGGGTGCGTCGAATCGCCCGCCAGTACAAGAGTGACTTAGATGTACTTCGAGTAATTTGAGACGCTGGTACAAGAGAAGCTATTACAAAGATCCCCGTAAGCTTTTCGGCATTGCCTCATCACCTGACCTGACCTGAGCTTTGTGCATCCCCTGTTATAAAGCAAAAGAAGTGCTAGGGGCATTATCCCTTCACCTTGCAGCTTCTTGCATTGATGGAACCATCAGCTCTTGCATTGATGGAACCATCAGCTCTTGCATTGATGGAACCATCAGCTCTTGCATTGATGGAATCAGTATAAGCAAGAAACCGCAGTAGCATGCCCTTCATCTTGTCTGGCAGGTTCCTGCCATAATATGGCACAGTAGTTCCCGTGGCAGATTAACGAAAAGTAGTAATACATGTTCATGCTTCCCTCCTTTGCAGATGCCCCAGATGCTGCTCGCAGGCTCCTACGCTCCGGCCCTTTCAGCGCCTTACGTGACAACATCAGAGCCATAGGAGAATACGCTGCCAGCAGCAACCCAGACAACACAGCAGCAACCGGGCCACTGGTCACCACCTTCTTCAGAGAGCTAGAAGGCCTAGACCTCCTCTTCTACCAAGCTTTCAGGGACAAGAAGGAGGTAGATAAGGAGGTTGCTACCGCAAAGCTGCAAGCGACAACACAGGCCTTGGATGTGTTGTTAGCTACTGTGCCAGCTGATGTCATGGCTACTGCGCAGAAGGTGCTGGAGCGGGTGAATGCAAAGTCATCAGGGGCACTAGATGCACCAAGCAGCAGCAGCACTCCAGAGGATTTGAAAGGACTGATTTGATGACTGTAGTTGCGATTCTGGGCTGCCAGATTGCCAGGGGTAAGGAGGGATAGCCAGCGGCATTAACAACAGCAGCAGCAAGGGTATCACACCAGTAGCACACCAGCAGCACACCAGCAGCTGGAATTGGAGCGCGATCTTGTATGGCTGCATGAGGTTCTACTGAGACTTGCAATGGCGGTCCCTAACTGATCCTCATGCAGGCGTGATGAGAGCTCCCGCTCTAGCTCAGGTTAAGGTCCCAAAAAAAAAAGTGACTACCCGCCAGATCCAAGAGGCCTGGAACGCCGGCCCTCACGGGTCGTGGGCGATACCGCTGTTCTGGTGGTGGTGCCGTCTCCTTACCTCCAAAAAATAAAGAGGTCACTAGAGCAGTGGCATGCACATCATGCACTATAGGGCATGCATGATGCCTTCACACTGTGGTGTGGTTTGGGACTCGAGGGACTCAGCAGCTGGATTGCTGGCAACACTGCAGCAACCCATACTGGGTGACTACTGGGTGACTGGACACCGACTCTAAGTGTGCCCAGTATATAGGGGGATGGCAATGCTTTGTCTCTTGTGCGATTTTGAAGCTGGAGCCGGTTGAGTCAACATATTAGCGTTTGGTATAGACTTGCTTCATGCATTTGTCTATCTCATGCTGTACTGGCTGATGTGTTTGCCAGTGTAAGATTCCCACATTCCCGTACGTCTGGTGAAATGATTTTCGAGGTTTCCTGGAGGGCCATCTGTCTTAGTGTCAATGGACTGACGTAGGTCTGAGTGTGACAGGAGCCAGATTGTGTGCATAGTCATGAGGGCGGGAAAGCAGCTATAGAAATACTAAACATGAGGGCGGGAAAGCAGCTATAGTAGTGAGCCCACAACCGTGCATTCGTGTAGATGAAGTGGCGATCCTCGACCACCAAGCAACTGATCTGTGATGATTCATCAGTGGTCTGTCTTTCATACTTGCCGGGTCATGCAGCTGCACCTTTCAACTGCGTACATGCTTAAGACTCGCAGATAAGTCATAATCAGTTGCCTGGTTTCCACAGATTCTGAGTGGCATTTACATGGGTTTGCCAACGTAAAACATACACAGTAACATTCCACAAAAGTGATGAGCACGTCTCACTACACCACAACCTTCACATACACATCTACCGTTAAAACATAGTCATTTGGTGGTGCTCTGAAAAAGTATGCACCCGTCCTTGCACATGCCACAGGGATATATATTCCAAAATCTACAGAACACGCCAGAGGCAATCAGCAGTCTATGTAAAAGAGAGACACATATAGCCCCGCGTAAACAGACAGAATCATGTCCAGCAAACTGTACCAATACATGTATGCAAGCTACAAAATCAATGGATAGCCTTTTAAGCTGCTTGTTTTATCATTAGCCGACAAGCTGCAGCCATGGGAGCTAGTCAGCAGACCAAGGGCGCTGCCAAACCTTTGACCTCAGGCCATTGGTCAGCCCTACCCATAATGTCCTTTCCATATCACACAAGTAACCACCTCCCAAATGCCACATCATAGCTCAGAGCACTTAGACGTGACAGCAGGTCCTTCGGCATTCGCAAATACTATTGGGAGACAACGTGGGGCTGCAAGTGCTCAACAGCGGCAGCATGCAGCAAACATGACAGCAGCACAGACCAGACCCGCAGTTGCTGGGGCTACATGCACCGTGAGACAAGGAGCCAGGTTGTTCCTTTGCACGGCTGTGCCTGACAGTGTGCAGGCTCAGGCTATCCAGCAGCAGCAGCTAGCCCCAAAACAGCACAACAGCACAAACATATACCCCCGTGTGTTCAACAACTCGCACTGGATCTGTGCAGGTCGTTCATCGCAATGAAGTTCACCTGCACCTTATGCCGAAATCCACCCTTTCCTCCTCACAAGGAGCCCAGCAGACACATAGCTGCACATGCATACATTACCAGGAGAACGGGTATGCAATCTGCAAGCAACCAAAACCATAGCAAAAAGCCACTTATGCTTTGTATATACCATTTTATCTCATTCACTACCTACAGGTCCTCAAATAGATGCATGAGCGGATCTCACAAGTGCGTATAATCTAACTACAATTATGCTATGCCCATGTACAGAAATGAGCTTGAAATGTAATAATGTTGTAAGAGCTGCCGACAGATAAATGAGCAGACAAAAGAGCCATTGCATCCAAACCCCCTGTGCACAAACCTTATGGAGCCAGGTAGCCCAGAACAAGTCCAACACACACATGCGTCACTCACCATCGCAAGGATCATCTTCAACAACAAGCAGTAAAGTCAACGTGTTTCCATGCAAGCAGTAGTCATGCTGCACGCTGCTCCCTTTGGACATCTACGTGCATGCAACTTTCAGCATGGCATAGACGACCCAACACAAGTTACAACAACAAACAGTAAATGTTATGCACATGGTCATGGTTGCGGAGTGTGGCACATATGACCATGGCTGCAATCCTGCTGTGCTCATGTCAACATGCAAGCAGGATTGATACAGTGTCTCTGACAGCAGCTACTTACACTTGCATGGGGTATGCACACATACTATATGGTCAAAGGTAAACATACATGCAGTAGTCCCTCAAACTATGCCTCAAGCTACAAAGAGCTACAAACTGAACAGCCCCAAATTTGTACACGGGTATAGGGAAGCCACCTAACGAATGCCTGTTGCCTAGCACCCAGCTTCTTGAGGTCAACCAAAGCAGGTCTTCCATGGTGCACCCGGTACTCCTAATCACAGCATACAACCCTTTCCTAGACGTTTTGTAATGTCATTGTCCATGGCTTGAAGTTCTGAGATACGCTTTTCCCGGCGCCAACCTGTCGCCCTGTGAATAGCCTCCGGGTTCTTCTGTACGCCTGCTTCAAAGTCGGTAGAACATGGGGGAACATCTTATAGGCTGCTACCAGTCCACGTCTGGGAGACTGGAAGTACTGAACCGAGGCTTCCTCCTGTCCTGGTCCTTGTTTGGGGCGATGTCTGTATCCAGCTCTACTTCAACGGGAGTCTGTGGAGAGATGATGTCTGGGGAACCCAGCTGGTCTGACGCCCTTGGAGATATCAGGTTCGCATATGGAGGGGGAATAATAGGGGGCAAGCCGCTCCTAGTCCGATGTATTGCGCCTGTCATGATGCTTGGTGCGCCTGCTGTGCTTCTTGTAGCCATCTTGTTAACACCGGTACGCTTGTGGGAAGATTTTCAGCCACAGCACTTGTTTACGATTGAAGTAGCACTAAATATCAACTTCTGTGCGTTCCACCGGATAGCGTGCTTCACTTTAATCGATTGCGGGAACTCAGCTTGGACAGCAGATGACAACGCAGCGCTGAACAGACAAAACAGAACCTGTGATTGTTACAACATGCGCTTGCCAGTATGTATGCGTTTGCCAGGACGGGGTTGCCTGCCCATATACGATTGACTTGGTAAAGGCTTGGGGCCGGCTGTTTTTGTTGAAGAAGTTTGCGGAAGGTGAAGGTGAACTCGGTGCTACTGCCAGGATTTGATTTGATTTAAACAAGACCCGCTCTCAGCTTCAGCCTTACCATTCCGGGCAGCTACATTGGCACTGCTGAGATACCAACAGGCTTACAGTATTTACTATAAGCAGCCGCGAAAAGACCGTCCCGCCCCGTCTGCATCTGGTTGGTGAACTTGCTATCGTAACGTTCTATTTTGCTATAACACTTGAGCTAGTAGCTGCGCTAGTGTTAGGAGCTCCCACTCCAGTCCCAACTGAATGGCTTCAGGGAGGAGAGTGGTCGCTTTTTGAGTAGATGTCCCTACTCCACATGCCCCTACCATACCAGGTCTCCCATGATGCATGCCTATGGAAGCGTTTGGTTTGTGTGACTAAGTGAAGTGTGGCAGCACTTAGGGCGGTATATCACCTACTGTGAATTTACAGAAGTTATCCATTGCGGCCAGACTGACATGGACAGGCATCAGGCCATTTGACACATACAGAGTGTAAAACCCTTCCATGGCACAAGCTGCCACTGCATGATGGCATGCTGAGCCTGCTCAACAATGCTCTCCATTGCTGCAGCAGCTGTTTCGCCATCGTTGGAAACACCAGTTGCGCTTGTCACATGATTATAGGATGAAACTGAAACCCCTGACTGAAGCTAGCAAACATCATTGTCATCAATTTAAAGGAAATCTATGTGACTGGGCAGATGGCCCCAGGGCATCTGGAAGACCTCTGCTTTAAGTGATACCTAGGCTGTTCCTTACAGGATGTATGAGATAGGTCAGTGCAGAGCTTTTGGGCCTTGCAGCATCCATCACATGACTCCAACCACTTAGGCTGTTTGCTAGTGTGAAAAGGGCTGAAGACACTGAGTAGCGGCATGAATGCTTATGCTGGGGTATAAGGAGCTGTGGACTGAGAGAAGGAGCTCCTACCATGCATGGAGACTGAGACAGGCAGGCATCCAGAAACATAGCGGGTAACTGCAGAGCTGTTTGCTGTGGAGACAGCACGGCTTGTGGCCCACAGGATGTCTGTGAAGATGCGGTGCCCCTCTCATACGGGAAAATTGATGTATAAGCAACTGCAGCTCAATCATCCAGATGTTTGACCAGAGTTTGACCAAGTCCACAAGCCTGGGACGAGCACATGCATGGAGGATTATCTTATACCCTAGTACCGTATAACTCATATCATCCTGCCACGCCATTCGTACAGTCATCTAGTGACACAAGACAAGAAAGATGGGAAGACCCCAGAAGGGCATCCCTTGGGAGAAAATAAAGGCTTTGGAGGCAGGACATGAGGAGGACAGCTATCTGGGTGGGTAAGGCCTGACCCAGAACCCCGAGAACCCGCTAAGAATGGTAGCTGTCAGATCAGCTTGCCCCTAGCCCGAGCCTGTTTTATTACCTAGCTTGTTCCTGCATTCTTGCTTGCCTGTATTAACACCATCCAAACACACCCCTCCCTTTCCTCTACTCTCTTTTTCTGCTCTCTTCCTCGCGCTGCTGCTTAGAGCAGCCTGAACAGGACTGTCTTATTCATTATAATATGTGCGATAGGTTCTGCATCTCAAGCTGTCACAGAGACGGCAGTAGCCACTCTGTCCAGCTAGTTGTAGATCAGCTGCATATCAAAGCAGCAGATGGTCAAGCAGCGAAGCACGGACGGCATTGTTCAGGTGCCACAAGCATGCGTAACTTGCCTGAGGGGCACCAAGCCGTTACAAACAACAAACCAAAAATAAAAGGTGCAATAATTAACATGTGGAGGGAGCAAGTGCAGGCTGCTCAATGCCAGTGTTGATGCACTCTATCTACCAGGAAAGGTCAAGATACGTTTGGGCCATGCAATCTTCCTGTTGCAGCATGGGTTGATTAATGTTCGTGGGGTCTGGTCTACAGCACATTTGATATGGAATACCATCAGACGTTCTGTTAATGATATCTCCAAAGGCAGCAAGGGGCGCCGCCCCCTGCCCACAGATTTTGCGCCCATGGTGTTGCCGTGCATAAAGTGTGCAGGGGGTGGGTAAGGGCCATGGCAAATCTGAGGTAGTTAATCAGCATCCATCATCTGGATTTAAATTGGCATTACATGAAGCTCGTGCTTGGGCAGCATCCACATCGCGCTGGACTGCATAGTCATGTCAGCAAGCTGCAGCCAGCCAGACTGCTGTGGACTGACTGAGACTGGTTGTATAGGCTGGTGTTGTATTTGTGAAAGAGAATGAAGCAGCAGGTCAGATGGACCAGTGCTTGCCAAGCGGAGCTAGAAGTTTGACCCATGAGCACGTGGCTGCTGGCTTGTACTGTATGATGTCACCCTGCTAGTGCCGAAGGAGCGGTACGGGCCCGAGATCCTTGGAAAGTCGAGATACCAGCGCTCAGACTTTCACAGATCAACACAAACGTGCACTTGGTGGAAGAGCTAGTGTTTTCTGGAAGGAGATTGCATTTGGACTCCCTCGTGTCCAGGTTTTGTTCTCATGCTGGAGCGGTACTCGAGCGTGTCACGGTGATCCAACCCCTGGACATTGCCATGCTGAAGGTCGCATAGCTTTGGAAAAGTAATTTTGTACCTAGTAGCATCCAAATAGATGCCTGTTACTGCTGGTGCCCTGCTGACCTCGGCAGCGGTTAACGCTGTCCTCGGCCTGGCGTGTTTCATTGCCTTCGGTGTCTTCAGGAGGTGGAAGGTCACAGCCAAACTATATGAAGTCAAAAGGTACGGGAAATAGCTTGCAGTGGCGGCAAATAGTCAGTACCATGCAGGGGTGTATGGCGGGCAGGTCCATTCGTCGCAGATGTTCTCGGCGAGACGGTGCTTGCAGTCCAGCAGGAGGAGCATCAGCGCAATTCGCCCTCGATTTAAGTCGTTAACCCATTACTGCGTGCTCTGCAGCTTGCTGGGAGGAGACAATCCAGAGGGCGAACGGCCGAAATCCCTACCAGAGCATCTGCCTGAAGGGTTCTTCGGTTGGATCCGGCCAGTGTGGCGCTACAAGGAGAAAGATGTGATCGATTTGTGCGGACTAGATGTGGCTGTGTACTTCAGGCTTCTTAACCTTGGTGGGTTCCTTATACCTTTGATGTTTGGAAAGCATCAGATGCAGCTGTATGTCCATTGGTAATGGTCCATCATGCAACAGTAATCTGAATATGATGAGCATCTTGTTATTCATTGGTTTGCTTCAAGAATAGACTATCAAAGGTACGTAGGGTGCCTTAGTGATGTGCTGCTGAGGGTACAGGAGGTTCAGCTGCTGCTTCTTGTAACCCCTTGCTGTGACAGTAACGGCGGATCTTGCAGACTGCAAACCCTCGGATCTGTGGTTTATTGGCTTCATTTTCCTGACAATTTACTTTGCATCATTGTAATCGGTTGTACTGATTTTCCTCTTAGCCCTACACAATTCATGTACAAAGGATGTTTTATCGAAAAACATATGGAACTGTGATCAGGAGCCTTGTGTCTATGGCCTGGGTATGACTAGCTATTGCCATAGCTGGCCTTGTGTTTCTGTCTCTTGGATCAATGCTTCCGCTCACAAAATCCTTCTGTGTTGCTGCTGCTGCTGATGTTCCAGGTATGCGTCTGTTCACCTGGGTGACCATCTGGTGCTGCTTTGTGGTCATACCAGTCAACTACACGGTGAGAACAGCAATGCTTCTGAACCTATCGGATCTAGAGTTTGTGGAGTAGAGCAATTTCATAGGATGCATTGGGTTTAGGGTTTAGGGGTTTAGTACAGCAATGTCATAGAATCTATTGGGTTTAGGGTATACAGGAATCTATTGGGTTCTGTAGGGGAATGGTAAAGTAATGTATTAGAATCTGTTGGGTTTAGGGTTTAGGGTTTAGGGTTGGATTACAGCAATGTTTTGGGATCTATTGGGTTAAGGGTCAGGGGTGGGGCATAGCAATGCACATAGCGTACAGAAGCCAGCGTACAGAAGCGATTCCGGTGCGTGCGGCTGCAGAATTCTCTCTAGGATAGAGAGATGCTCGTACCCGTCAACTATACGGTGAATACGGCACTGCACACAGAGCATCTTCATTGAGCTTGCAGAAATGACATGTCTGTGAGGTGTCTTGCTTGGGGCAGGAGGTTACAAGGGTATAGGAGAGGCCTCCTTTGAACCTTGCAAGGTTGCTGCTTTGCTATAGGGCAGGTACTTCGCACAGCACAAGAGCACGGTGCGCGCACATAAATCAGCAGATCTTCTGGGGCTGGGCTCCTCCTCTGCTCATAAGTAGTGCACGGACGACAAGCGGGCAGGCAGGCTGGAGAAATAGTACCACAAGGGCAGATTGCGACACCACGTTTGGAACTAGAACTCTACCCTAGACCCTAAAAAACCTGCAGCAGGCCCCTGGCAGGGGTTGAAGCATATTGCTGTGCTGGTGCACTTTGGTGTGATCCCCTGTATTGTCTGTGACTCTTAATTGGCTGGTCTGTCGCACGTGCCTTGCCATGCTGCTGCAAGCCTGCAACTAATGCCCTGTTGTTTGCTTGAGGATTTCGTAGTTGCTTGCTGCTTTAACCCAACGGAACAGGGAACATGAGCATGACATTATGCACTACGTGTTTTCAGCCTTGTTGGATTTCATCAGGTGCTGTTCCCTTCCATGCTGCTGCTGCTGCTTTGCTGTAGGCGAGGGAGGGGGGGGGGGGGGGGTAGTAATCAGTACAGCGCTATGACCCCTTATGTCTCATGTGATTCTTAAATTGGCTAACTCCACTGCAGAATTCATATTTTGATGTATTACAAGATGCTTCATGCTGCTGTCTTCTCCCTTGTAGGGTGGGTACTTAGTGCACCACAAGGGCAGACGACTATGCTCTGGCTCCATAATTTGTTAATCAAGCAATGTAACAAGCCCTAGATTAACAATGAGTCACTCTTCTCATGTTTGCTGCTTTCCTCCAGGGTGGGTACTTGGTGCACCACAAAGGCAGACCACGACCCAACATACAACCACCTGCCTTAGTCAACACGACACACCCCTTACTACTGGATGGCAATCATCAGCAGCAGCAGCAGGAAGTGCATATGCCAAGCTGTGGTGGTGATGGTGGTGGTAGTGTTAGTGGTGTGTCTGGTAATATGACTAGTCGTAAGGCGCAGTATCTGGCAGCTACAGCTGGTCGAGCCCCTTACCAGGCTGCTGCTGCTGCTCTGGAGCATCTCCTGCTCATGAGGCTGCCGGAGAGATTGTGGCCAGCAAAGGGGAGTGTTGGGGTGCATGGAGGAGGTACGGATGGGGAGAGGGAGGGGGGAGTTTGAAGGGGGCTTGGAGGGAGGGGGCTTGGGGGGGCGCTTAGGGGGGGGTCTGGGAGGGGGGCGGGTTGGGGGGGGGTCTGGGAGAGGGGCGGGCTGGAGGGGGCGGGCTGGGGGGGGGGGGTCTGGGCGGGGGCCGGATTGGGAGGGGGGCGGGCTGGGAGGGGGGAGGGCCTTGAAGGGGGAAAATGGCTACACATGGTTTGACTAGGGTTCATATGTTGGTTTAATCATTGGATATGTGTGATGGAGGTTGCTGTCAAGGCTGGCGGAGAGGCTGTGGCCATCAAAGGGAAGCCTGCATGGAGGTACAGATGGGGGGGGAGGATGAGCGATTTAAGGAGGGCTTAGGGGTTGGAAGTTACGCATTGCATATGAATGATGGAGGCTGGTGCTGGATAGGCTGTGGGTTCTGAAGGGGCAGCGTCCACCTGCTCAGCCTCATCTTCAGAGCCTGTAACCAATGGAACAGACTTGTTAGAAACTAGAAATAATCTTAGAAAATAATTGTAAGAACTACCCGTAGTGGGACTTAATGTTTTGCGCGCATAATGTTTTGCGAGATGACCCAAATAATTTTAGACAACTATCTAATTTCTAATGTTTTGCGAGGAGGGCTGGAATGGTTTCCAGCCAATTACTTATTTTTTGCAAGGCCTGGTTTTAGA
>OY744505.1:6641069-6760835 GCA_963556185.1 Pseudopediastrum boryanum
ATGAGGGAGGAGGAAACAAACAAACAAACAAAGGATTGGCGTTAACGTGTTGTGCATGGGTTTTTATTGTTTTAGCTTGTCGTATAACATCAGAAGCCCAGTTTAACATGGTGCAATTTGTGATACTTGTTCCAGTTTTGTCATCTGCAAATTTAAAAGGCATCGTATGGACTGAACCCTAGCCTTGTTTGCTTTTGGATCCCCATGCTAGAACGCAGCCATACCTGCACTTGCTGGCTTTCTTAGTATTGTACAAGCAAAGACCTTAGTATTGTACTAGCAAAGACCTTAGTATTGTACAAGCAAAGACCTTAGTATTGTACAAGCAAAGACCTGAGAATCTCAAGCGAACAATGTGAGCAAAGGAGTTGATAAGAAAAACATCAAACCATGGTTGTGTCAAAAGTGCATAAAAACAAACCACTGTTCGTAACTTCCTTCCCTGTTGCTTTCCCCCCTCTCCCCCCAGGAGCCTTCCTTCTACAGTGCCATATCTGTTGCTGCCCTCCCCCTCCTCCCTGACTTCTCCCCACATAGCCTCAGTGACATGGCCTGGGCAATGGCAAATGTACAACAGAGGCACCAACAGCAGCAGCAGCAGCAGCAGGGTGGTGGTGGTGGTGGATCCCTTCCCCCTGGTGCTGCCATCATCATCATCCCTGGAGTATCTGAGCTGATGGCAGGACTAGCACAACAAGCTACGGACAAGATAGCAGGCATGGGACTAGGCTTCACAGCAGACCTGCTGTGGTGAGTTAGGGGGTAGGGGTTAGGGTCTTAGGGGGGTAGCATTGGGGTTTAGGGGTTATGGTACTAGGAATTAAAGCTCAGGGGCTGTCGAGCAGCGGTGTTGGGGTGTTGTTCAGCTAGAAAGCACTTCATCAAAGCTCTTTAGGTGGCCCACATTCCGTGGCAGCACCTTACTGCTGCGCTAAGCCATTTTCGTGATGTGAGGCGACCAGCACATCCAATGATTCTTTAATAATGAACGTTAGGAGCTCTGCACCCTGTAACCTGCTTTGTTCGCTGCACGCTTCCTTTTTCGCTTTCAGGACTGCATGGCAGACCCCTGCTTCCTTTGTCCGAACTCCCTCCTGCTATGATCATCTGACCCCCAACCTCCAGCTCTGCACGCCCCTCCTGCTGCATTTTATTGTTATGCTAGTCTTCCCTCACACCAGCAATACCCTCGCCTCACCCAACGCTGCTGCTACTGCTTGTTACTGACTTCCAACTACTGCCCACTGCTGCTGCTGCTGCTGCTGTTGTCCCCCCTCCCCCCCCCCCTAGGGCTTGTGGTTCCACTGCCACCCGTCACCTCCCCCTGTTAGATGCTGCTGCCTCAGTGTTGATGCTGCCCTCCCAGCAGGACAAGCTGAGGGACAGTGTGGAGGCACAGGCAAAGATACTGTGGGCATTCAAACAGCTGGGGTACAGGAACCAACAGCTGGAGGAAAACCTGGCAGGGATCATTCCAGAGCTACATGCTATCATGGGCACTGCTTGAGGGAAGGAGGACGGAGGAAGAGGGGTTTGTGATGTGTGTTGTGTGGTGAATCATGGCTTGGTTGGCTGGCGGAGTGGGCCGCTGTCATGGGTAGTGCTTATTGGGGTTGGGGTTTAGGGTTCTGTGGGGGGGGGGAGGGGGTATTAGGTTTTGGGGCTGCCAGTGGCATTGAGACTAAGCAGATGAGGATTGGTTAGGGTTTAGGGTCTAGTGTCTAGGGTTCTGAGAGCCTGGGGGGTGATTGTGTGCAAGGGGCGGAGTTAGGAGGGGTTTGGGGAAGAGGAGTCACAGAGAAGTGAGGGAAGTGAATGGAGATCTTGGAGCATCCCTTTGAGTGCAGAAAGCATTCAGTTGGCACACTGCTCAATCACTCTAGGGCTGAGAGGAGAGGTTTAGTGTTGGGGTTCAGAGTTGATTGGTGGTCGCATTGGTGGGCCACAAGGCTGTGACATCCGTTCATGGAAGTACATGAGGGGACTCGGGAGCTTTAACATGGGGTCTAAGAGGCTCGGTGGCAATGCAAGGAGGATGATAGGTGGAGGGAGTAGTGTGGTCGCCATGGGGGGTGGGCTGGCAGCTATCCTGGGCACTGCCTGACATTTCGGAGTTGGGCTTTCAACGGTGATGGTGGACATGTTGACCGGGTCTTATGGTTGTGGTTGGGCACATTCGGGTGTTACGTGTGTTGGGGGTTGAAAGGCAATGATTGACGGGGGGTGTTGGGGTTGCCATCTGCTTATCCAGATCGCAGTTGGTATTCAATGGGAAGTGAAACGGCCACTCTCAAGCGTCTGTGAGAAAGGAAGTCTGTATGTGACCTAAATGGCAATCATATGCTGGGCACTTTTGCATTTGTGCAAACTATAGCCCGGGATCGGCAAGTGACGAATGGGTTACACCGGGTTACCCGCCCGAAAGCTTTCTAGTTTAGTACGACGGTGCAAGCCACATGGAGGAGGAAAGTCGAGCTTTGAAGGAACGTCTAGGTGTGCTGCTGCGCTGCGACGTACTCCCTGTAGCTGCTATACTGCTTCAATCCGTCTGTCCCAGCTCCGCGAGTTTTTCTTTGATCGCAGGCGCTGAAGCTCTGCATACAACCTGCTCTGTACGTTTGTGCTACACCTTGCAACAATCTATGAATAGGGATGCTGCAGTCACCGGGGAAAAGGGTGGGAGTGTTCGCGGCATCGAAGGGTGCCCGCCCCGTAGAATGCCTCAACAAAGGCAGAAAAGGAAGGCAACCGGTGGAGTTCAAGGGAACACACGCTCTCTAACAATGGTGAAGACTGCCGCAAAGCAGTTGCCAAACTCATACACCAAACTAAAAGCAAGCATATCGGCAGGGTCGTACTTCAAGCTGGTGAGTCAGGAGAGCTGTGCACTGAACAGCTGTGTTTTCATCACCCGTATATTCCTTCCACCACATATCACCAAAGCCAAGAGCTACATGGCGCGAGTAAGCTTAAGGTCAGCACGGTCCTCTGTGGTTCAGCAGCCCATGGACTGAGCAGGTTGTTAACCAGCAGCTGTCCGCATGCGGAATGCAGGCATAAACATGTTCGCTACAAGCAATAAGGCATATGTCGCTGGATGCTGAGAAATTTCAATCATACTCTCTGACTGGGGCCTTGCTGGCTGCCTCCCTGGTGGCTCAGCAGACAGGGCAGACTGGCTAGGGTATCTGTGGGAACGCAAAAATAGGAAGGATCCTTCCTATTTTGTGGAACGCATGTGTATAGTGAATCACCATGCCATATATTGAGATTAATTCGCCAGCCGTTCCGTCCGCGAACGCATGTGTGTAGTGAATCACCGGCGAAGAACTAGCACGTCCTCTCAGGTCACCGTCATGGGAGCCATATAAGGCGTGCATGGTTTCTAGTATGGGTACCAGAGCAATCACACTGCACCTGGCGCTACAAAATCTATTACGCAAAGCCTCCGAGCCTCCTATCGTACGCTATGGCCGTCCTCTCTTTCGCCATGGCTCACTGGACCATGTTTATCCCACTCTATTGGAAAGTGTTCATCCCTATGTTCGTCATCCTCGTCGTGTTGAAGTTCTCTGGGAGGTGTATGTTTCCCATGAAGAACCGCAGGTGGTATATCGGCACCACTCGCTTTATCCCTCGTTGGTTGGGAAACTTTTGGCTTGACATGCAGGATCAGTGGGAGGAAGCTGGGGCCTGGGTGTCCTGGTGTTACAGAGTGACAGGCTTGACCTGGTTTCTCACGTACACTGGACTAGACTGGGCGTTCAGCACAATTCGCAGCAAAGCCGTAGGCATTGTCACAGGCAGCAGCATCGGCAAGAAAGTTGCAGCGTGGTATCGCAATTGGTATGACGCAGATAGCAGCCTTGTCTATGACATCGAAGCACCGCGCATTCTTGCTATTACAGTCGCCGCTGATTGGATTCATGTGCAACCCGGATGCAGTCCACATGCAGCCCATTTGCAGCCGGTATGCTGTCAGCCACTGTGCAGCTATGCTACTTTGCCCATGTACAGTCCATATGCCGCATATTGATTGGGTCTTAGAAAGGACGGGATCCTGAATGTGCAGTGGCGCAATCTAGTTCAATGGAACGCGACAGTCAGGCTCCTCTAGTAGGGGTCAGGTATGACTGGCTAACCATCGATTGCCAATGCACAATGGGTCATCCTGTCCTCAGATTTGGATGTCATCTTTACTTGCCATGCATGTCAGACCTGAAGTGATCTTGATCGGTGACACGATCATGCTGATCCCCCATCCCCTTGTACCGCCAAGGGTAGTCACCAAAACGGTGTTTCTAAACACCACCAGCAGATGGAAAGCACATGTGAACGCCTGATGACCGATCAACAACACCGCTTCAGAGACCAGGTAAGGCCACATGCAGGTTCATCAATTCTCACCAAGCATATCAGTATCAATATTAAACCTTTACAATCAAAATGTGACGGTAACTGCAAAAGGGCTGCGAGGTCGGGATGATCAAACACACCAACAAATGAATGCGGACAGCATCACAAAATTGCTGCCACAGACTACATACACTACAGACTCTATCAACAGTACCAGCCAGAAAGAGCCACCTTTGGCTTCAATCTCATCCTCAATGCTCCCTACAGTAGTGATGCAAAGATGTGATCGATCACTTGAATGGCAGACTGACCAGTAGTTAGTCCAACTGTGTCAAAAGTGCAGCGACCACACAAGAAACGCTATGAGTGTGAAAGCGCCAATATGGTCCAGGAAACAAGGAGACGGCGAAGAAGGCCCGCCAATCAAAAGCCTGCAGCGCTCCTGACCTCCCCATTGTGACCACCATTCATGTTAGATATATCAAACATAATGGGCCATGGATGCATCATCACAGGCTGCTCCATCCCATAGCGAGGAAGGCCTGCCAACCAGAGCGGCGCCTTCTCTAGCATTACCCACTAGTCACCCTCCTGTGTGGCTATACTTGCCCCTCTGAGTCTCTTGGTCCCCTGAGCTGCCTCCTCACTGTCTCAGCCTCACTCAGCAGCTCATCCAATGAGGCCCGAGTGAGCTTGAGGGAGGGGGGCAGGTACAGCTCATCACCAGAACCCTGAAAGGCAAGGGGCGGAAATGAGCATCAGCACATGGTTTAGGGGTTTAGTGAGACATCAGCCGCAGCACAGGCTTAAGGTGATGGAGTCCAGGGTTTAGGGAGCACGAATCAATTACCATATTACCAAATGGCCCCATCAAAGTGGGGCGCTGGTGGTGGCAGCGCCACCCGACAAGGAGCCAACTTAGGCTCTAACTCCAAGTTCCTGTCCTACAGTATCACATTGGCTGCCACCAGCACTTCTTCTATCCCTTGCTAGCCAAAACCAAACACCAACTGCCTGAACCGGGATAAATGACACCCCCCCCCCATCATTAAGCTGGAAAGACCGAGTAATCGCAAGAGCTGCACCATAGTACCATAGCGAGACTGAATCGTACCTGACTTGCTGCTCCCAAAAGTTGGTACCTCCTTGTTGATTGCATGACCCCCTAGGCAAGCCAGCCCACAGCATGTGACTCTCATTGCTATAAGGGGCCGTTTAACTGATTACTTACAAGTGCAAATGTTGACTCTTCATCAAATCCTGACCTCCCACCCTGCCCCTCCACATCCTGGCTTCTCAGGCTCCCCCTGGCAGCCCATTTGAAACCCCCTCCCACCAAGAAATCTGCTCCCCAGTTTTACCTCTCCCACACCCACCCCTGCTCACCCACCCACCCCTGCACCCCCCTCTCCCAACCAACCCCCCCCCTTCTGCCCCCGCCCCTTCCCCTCCCCCCTTCACCTCTCCGTGTATCGGTAATTCTGCCTCCCCCAGGAATTGTCCATGTCCAGTTGGTCTCCTCCCATTGCCCATAGCAGCAGCTTCACGACTGGGCTGGAGGGTAAGGTGGCGGGACAACAAACCAGACGCCTGGGAAACAAACATAATCCAGAACAGAATCAGGCAGGTTACACGGTTACAGCTTCGCACACACCATTTAGTACGGACCACTTCTGCCTTCGGAAGAAACAGCAACCAAAACAGGAGCAAGGAGTGCCCATCAGCAAGCTTTAGAGCATTTCTTTGCCTTGAGAGGGCAGGCAATGGACTGTACCAGCCAACTAACATGTTGAGTATACCTCTTAAGGGAATGTTGTTGAATACATCTTGAAAGCACATGTCTAAAGGCTTTTGCTTAATACGTTTCTAGCCCAAAAATCGTGTTTACCACTCAATCTGTGCCAACTGACAAACTTGCATTTTCCTGTTTCTGCATGTTTTAACCACTGCTGACTCAGGACATACCGGCAGCCCATCGTGCCCGCCCTCCTTGGCTACTGCTGCTGGCTATAAAGGAGTACCAGTGGAGAAGGGGTTCTGGGGAATTACAGCCAAGCATATGGCCTACAGTGCTACTGCGACATTGAACATAATGCAGGCAACACTGTGCCAGGCAACGCCCCGGCATCTACAAGCACATGAAATGTGACATCTCCTAATCCAAGTGGCAGCACCAGCCACACTCAATCCCAGAAGCCCCTCCCTTCCCTCCCCAATCCCACATCCCTCCAGCCATTTCTGTTTGCCCTCTAATCTTACCAGCCCATGTATGAAATTTTCCAGCAGCTATCCCAGGTGGCAGCGCAAGAGTGACCCAACATAGTCAACCATGCCCTCCCGTAACATGGCTCGCATGCATGTATACTTCACTCCCTGCCCCCTCCCTCAGCTACACCCGCCCTGATCTTACCAAACAAACAAACAAAAATTTAAGGTGCGGCAACCGCAAAGGGCTGCTAGGTCGAAACGACCAAACACACCATCGGATGGGTCCAAAAACAATGGAATCCATACCACCAAGCAAGAGGAATACCCAAGCAGACATCCAACTACGGACACGGCAAACAAATCACCAGCAGGAGACTGATGGGTGTATCCAAATCAAACACAATCCAGAGCACCAACCAAGCAGGATGTCCAGTAAGTCCACCGCATATGTACCACCCAAGACGGCCAGCACACCAACCAAGGCGAATACCCAAACATGTAGCTATCTAGACTTCAACCAGTTCCTCATCAGACGAATCACTAGGAACATCTGTCTCCGACTCCGAATCAAACAGATCCAAATATTGACCTGCCGGGAGCAAGATATCCGGTAAGTCCACCACATCAGTACCACCGGACTGATGGCAGTACCAACAGACACGAACACACACGGCCACATACTTGACCAAGGCCGAGAGAGGGACACAGCCAGTGGCTGACAGTGCCCAGAAATCAGCATACCTGAGCGAGGACAACGCGGCCACGGGGGGAACCACAGCTGCCAGAAACAAATCTCTAGCCTCAACAATTGTGGGGTGTTCACACATGAACAAACAATGCGCCTCATCATCAACTACTGTGGAGCTACACCGCAAACATGTGCGTTGAGAATGCGGAAGGAGGGGCGGAAGCCAACGCCCAGTATGGATACGCAAATGATGGCAACCAAGACGAAAACGCAAGAAACGTACCAACACACCATGAGACAGTCGACATGAGTAAAAAGAAGGGACAACGCCCAAAACATGTGTACCAACAACCCTGAAATACAGACCAGTACGGGACCCAGGACCATTGACAACCTGGGACAGACGCTGAATGTGCTCAGTGTACCGAGTATGCAATGCCTCATCAATGCCATCAATATCCAAAGGCAGGCAAGCTCGCAAGGTGCGAGTAAGACCACCTTCACGGGGCAAAAGGATCCGTAGCACCTGAAAAAGAGCCCCCACAAAGTTATGGGCACGGGAGCGAGTGGAGAGAGCATCATCAATGTTCTGTTGCAGAGCACTTCGATACACTGAAGCAGCATCCAACTCAACAAGGCAGTTATAAAAACGAACAGCACGCCGAACATAGCAATGCACAAGAGGTTCAGATCCAAGCTCATGTAACAAAGGCAAAAGAGGCACAGACTGAGGGAGCTGCAACCACTGACGGACCAGACGGCACCGCTTAACCTCCAAAGGATCTGTAAGGCTATAGAATTTAGCTAGGGTCCAACCAGACGACCACAAACCCGGAATAGATAGAAGGCCCCAGAGTTCACACCCATACAAACCAGCTGGCTCCATAACAGTGTGCAACAATTTCAAGAAGGCTGGGAGTGCACAGGGAAAGTCTGGTGCCGCACGCATCTGAGCAGTAGCAGCATGAAAAGAAGAGGAAAAACAGGAGGCCCTGTGAGCTGCCATAGTGCCCGCAGAGGCTGCTGTGTCATAAATTAGGCCAAGATAGCGTGTCCCCTCAGTAGGTGAAGCTGATGCAAGGGGCGCGGAACCAAGACTCAAAGAACATTCACCAACTGGAGCTCCCGCCTGCAAACCCAAAACGAGTCCGATACACTTAGGCACTGACAGCTTAAGATTGCGAGCAGCGAGCACGACATTAGTATGGGTCAGCAAAGCCTGCAAGTCGGGGAGGTACTCTGCCATGAGAGCATCATCATCAGCATAATGATAGTCCGGATGGCACCCAGGAAGACCAGGGAAGCATGGCCCCTTATCAAGTGCACTTAATGCTCCACTTAGTGGCTGGACATACAAATTGTATAACATGGGGCTCAGGGGGCATCCTTGCTTGACCCCAATACCAACATGGAAAGGCTCTGCAACAACTCCATTGGTAACCACCTGATAGCGCAAACCCTGGTACATGCCTGCAATCCCTCGCACAAGATGTTCGGGAAACTCCAACTGGAGGAGAGTTTCCACCAATTTGCCATGATCAGTAGTATCATATGCGGCCGAGACATCCAAGAATACCACATACATGAGACGATTGGTAGTGAGCGCATGATGAGCCAAATGCTGCACAACAAACATATTATGAAGGGTACTCCGATCAGGCAAGAACCCTGCTTGCCGGGGGAACATGTCACCATGCTGGTGACTGTACTGAGTGTGGGCCACATACACCCCAGAACCCAAGCAATTTGCATATAACTTGTGGAGTAGTGAGGACACCACTATAGGGCGGTAGTTAACCTCCTGAGAATGGTCCCCACGCTTATATATAGGATTCAACAAGGCAAGACTCATCTCAGCGGGCTCCTTGCCAGCTAAGTGCACAGCTCGTAGAATGGATTGTATCAAATATCGAACAGGGTAGGCAGCCAGAGCAGGCACTGGGAGGCCTGTTTTACCAGGAGAGGCCCGGCGTTTAAGTCGCTTGAAGGCACTTTGAAGTTCATCATCCCCAAACAAGTCATCTAAGTCTTCTGTTGTAGGAGGTGCCAAGGATGGCAAGGGGGGCCTCACAGGCGGCCCACTGAAGACGCTGGAAAAGTGCTGGGCAAATTCATCAGCTGTAGGCACAACAGGGCTGGATTGGGCAATGCCACGGCGTAGGGCCTTCCAGAAGTATGTGGGCTGAGACCGACACAGCTGCTCAAACCTGGAGTATTGCTGTCCTGCATGCTGACGCTTCTTGCGCTGATAGAGACTGCGAAGCTGCTTGGTCTGCTCAGCTGTGACAGCCACACCACGAAGGGCCCGCACGGCGGCCTTGCACTCATCATCAAACCATGGCTGATGGACCTTTTTACGCCGACAAGAGCTAGACACCGCACGAATTTTCATCCCAACCACCTTGGCTGCCTGGAAAAGGGCCTGCCCAAGCAACTGGACAGACTGATCCAGTGTCTCAGAAGATAGAGTAGCTGTTTGGGCATCTGCAAGCAGAGCAATCACTGCTGGGTCTGTCTCAAGTGCAGAATAAAAGTCCATACGCTTTGCCTCATCCCACACTAATCGCACCATGGGTTCTGTTTGCCCAAAAGCAGAAGGAGACCCCACACTCTCCAAAGATGACATAGCAAGCCCCATAGACATGGGCAGGTGGTCACTACCATGGACATGACTAAGTACAACAGGGTTCAGAACCCTAGGCAGCAGACCGGCTGATACCAAACAATGATCTGGGCGGGTCTGTGCTCCACGAGCAGTAAAAGACGGTACAATCGGCACAGCCACACCCCCACCAGCGCCCCGTCCTGTACAGAGGAGGGTACCAGTGGTCAAACATAAGTTTATCAAACATTGCCCAGAGCTATTCATCGCATGAGAGTCAGGACCACGGCGGCATGCCAGTCCAATCGGTCGACCAGAAGGATCTAAACCCCTATCATCCAAATCCCCAACATGTGCATTGAAGTCACCTATGCAGAGCACCTGTGCTCCAGATGCCTGAAAGGCACCTATTTCAGACAATAATGTGTCATACACCTCGTGCATTGCTGTGCTGTTCTGCGGAACATACACCGTACCGAGAATGAGCCTACCAACAGCGGTGGAGAATTGGAGCCAGATCACATATGGAGATAACTTTCGTAACTTAACCTGATACCGGACATGAATGTCGTTCTGAACGTATACGGCCAAACCATGGCCAGCCGTCCCTTGTGAAGAAGGACCACAACACACATATGGACGATGTGACTGTGATAGAAACCCATGCAGGGGATCAGCAAGAATGGATCTGGTCTCCTGCAATGCAACCACCGAATTCTGCCGAAACAAATGATGCCAATGCAAAAAAGCCTGGATCTTGGTGGGTGACGTACCATTGACATTATACGATAGCAATGTCAGGGAAGTCACTGTGGGCTGCCCACCCCTTCAAGCCAGCTTTGACTTCGGCGCAGCGGCCTGAGGAGGGACAGCTCCAGGGGGAGGAGGGGGGAAGGGGCCGTTGCTACCAGAAGCTCCTGCTGCTGTGGGTGCTGCTGGTCCAGCTCCTGCTGTACCTGCTGCTGCTGCTGCTGTTGCTGCTGATGGCCCTGCAGCTGCTGATGATCCTGGTACTGCTGCTGGGCTTACTCCTTCCCGTGCAGGGGAGGGATTGCGTACCCGAGTGGGGCCTGTAGGTCTTGGGCCTGCTGCTGTGGGTGCTGCTGCTGCGCCAGGGGCTGTTGCTGCTGGGTTGGCCCTTGGGCGAGGGGGCACACACTGGGCTGGGTTCCACTGCGTGGCCGGTCGTACACCAGCCTGCACCCGCACGAAGATCTCGCTTCCATGCCACCGTGGGAAAGCGCCTGCTGTCTTGAGCTCCAGGAAACGTGGCTTCAGAGTGGACCGTTCATCCTGTTGCTGCTTGGTAAGGGCTTGGTCGAGACCCCACCCGCTCAGCTGTTTGAAGGCGTACCAGCGCTGGAGCGCCGTGAGGGTGAAGGTCCTGCTGATTAGCTTGACGAACCATACCGAACCTGCCTTGAAGGCTTCCGCAACAGCATAGTCAGGCAGGCCAGCTGCTGCACGCAACTTAGCGGAGACCTCCGTGCTAGTGGTTTGGGCACCCCGAGTGAAGACAATCACCTTGCAGTCATTGGCAGCCCGCATAAGCCGCTCCACTCGGTCAGACTCGGGGACGGGTGCAGCAGATGGAGCAGGCACAGGGCGTTGACGCCGAGCTTCCGTCACTTTGGCATCAAGTTCTGCCTTCTCCTTTTGCAGCTGCGTAATGACCTCCTTGGCAACGACAAGTTCCGCTTTCGCACGTTCAAGTTGCTCGGTGAATGACTCGGTGAGCACACGCACCTGCTCCTGCAGGGTTTCCATCTGCGCCTTAAGGGTCGCATTGCTAATGAGGAGGTCGTCATAAGCATCTTTGCTAATACTAGCAGCCTGCTGGGAGCCCCCACTACTGCTGGTTGGCTTCTGCCGTTTTGACATGGCTAGCGTGGACCAACTAACGCGACTTCATAATCTACTAGAACAGCCGGCCGGCAATGTTATGTATGGTGCTTGCACAGGGCAAACCCATCGGCACGCGTGCGGTGCCACAGTTCACCACAGGGGTGGCAAAGCCACTAACACAGATAGAACCAGGAAACAACTGAACACCAGTACATGGAATGTGACCTCAGGTAGTGCTAGTAGCAGCATCAGCCGCACTTGAACCGCAGCGCGGCGCCTGTGGGCTTGCAAGCCAAGTACAGCCCCAGTCATGAGTGAGGGCAATCAGCTTAGTAAGCACAAAGTGTAGGTTTGTATTTGCCCCGATAGACAAAATAAACAAAGGTGCGGCAACTGCAAAAGGCCTGCTAAGCCGATAGGACAAGACACACCATCGGATGGATCCAAAAACAATGGATTCCACACCACCAACCAATCCGCCGAGTGTTTATGGATTCGCTCTGCCATGGAAAACCCCACAGCATGGCTTTTCAGAAGTGCAGACCCTGTACCCATAGACCCTACCACTTGTATGTAATTGTAACTGATGACATCACTTCAATCAATTTTGAATCAATGCAGTTCAATCATTTTCATGAGTGGAGGGGCTCCTGCGCCCCATGCAGCCCTCAAGAGTAGCCTTGGTCGCGTGGTCGTAGTCCAGATATAGAAATACCTTCCTCTACATGGACTACGAACACACGACAAGGCTACTGTGGAGGGCTTATGTCAACCCAGTGGCAATGAACCTCACTATAACACAACACAGAGACATTGTACCACTCATCACATTGTGTCCCCCATAACAAGAGATAGTGTATAGCTCTTGATGTCCACAGCCCTGAGCAAATGCCAACCTTTCTCCTTCCTTGCACCTGCTATTATCCTTGCTATTGGGGCAACCATACATATTGCACAAGCTGCGTGCTAAAGGCAGTGGCTCCCTCGTCATCCACACATATCCACAAAACATTCACCATGTCTTGAGAAAATGAGTCAGCTATTGCTGCATCTGCCGACGCCATCTGATCCTTCCATTCAGGCAAAGCCTTTGCCTGAATGGAATGTAGTAAGCATAAGTTGTACATGATGGGCTCACTACAGGAAGTTAATGGCGTTGGGTCTGAGTCGTGCTCAGACCCTCTGTAGGCTGCCCCTTCTGCCCCACTAACCCCTTAAGCTGTTCAAGAAACGCTGCTTGTGTCCCTGCTTTCCCCACCTCTCCCACCTTAGCCTTAGATCTGACATGTCTACCAAGCTCATCAACCCACTCTCTAAATGTGCCATCTATGAAGGGGTGGATGAGCTTGGTGAATATGTCACTTGTAAGGCTAAGTCGCCACTGGGCTGCCAAGCTTCGGCAGCCCCAGCGCGCCATAGAGAAAGATGCAATGCGGAGACCACAAACAAAATCACTGGAAATATATAGCCCAAGCAAGCATTGCCGCAGTAAAACCCTTTGCTAGCAATGACACACTTCACTGCTGCCTTGCCACAACATGCATCACCCATGCAAGTTGCTTGGAACCAGTGCGCAGCACCCGCGGTTTGAACCTGATGTGCTGTGCTCAGATATACAGTGCAGCTTCTCAGTTGCCAAAAAAGATCGCCTTGCCATTTCTATGACAGCTTGAGGTGCGACTTATGGCACTTTTGCTTGACATCATGTACCATAAGGTAACACCACAAATGAATGATAAGAATTAGCAGCCATGCAGCCCTGCATTACATTCGCCCAGTCTGCGTCTCTTGCTGGCTAATGACCACACTCATGCAATCTTCCGGCATAACCACGCCCATGTGTTAGATCTACCCGGCGACTTTAGAAGATTAGATTGGCTGGAATGATCAGAACAAACCTCCTTGCCAATGGTAGCATGGCCAAATCCCCCATGCCCCCACTCCCACTAGCCATGCTCATTCACCTACACCACCTCATGCACCCACAGTACGCCACCCCTACCTCCCCCATCATCCTCTAACCCATGCACCTTCCACCTCCCTTGTACAAGGAGCGTTACAAGCAATCGCCCAGCAGCACCCTGCAAAGGGCTGCTGCATAATTCGATTGTCCCTCAAAACCACCATTCCAATGCCCTCAAGCACTTGGCAAGCTCCAGCGCCCCAGTTGCCAACCCAGTGACAATCATTCCCACTACAGCTGGCAGTACATTCTCACTACATACATGCACTAAGCTGGAGCCCATGGAATCCAGCTGGAGCCATGTGGCGGGTGCTGCACAGCCCAAAAGCTGTGCAGTGATCTGCCTCATATACATGCACTAGGCTGAGCCCAGAGCCCCTGCACCAAACTAGCCACAGCCTTCCCTCAGTCAGAGATACAACCTCCATAAACAAAACAAACATTTAAGGTGTGGCAACTGCAAAAGGGCTGCTAGGTTGAAACGACCAAACACACCATCGGATGGATCCAAAAAACAATGGATCCCTCACCACCAACCAATAGGAGTACCCAAGCATACATCCAGCGACGAGCCTGCAAACAGTCCATAACCCATGTCCCACTGGCTAGAGGGCATCCCTACCATGGTATTGATTGCAGCATAAAGCTGCAGCAACGGATACTGAGACTTCGTGATGTTCACTGGTCCATCACCCATTGAGTTCTGAGATCTTATATGTACTCTGCTTCAGTGTCAAGCTGAAGAAATTTCCATTGGGCTCCAGCTCCACTAGCACAGGAGCGAGGATACCCCTCTTGCCGCTGCCGCAAAGCCATGCAAGCTCTAAGAGCGTCGTCAGCATCCTCAAAGTTGCTGAAGTCCTCGTGCACGAGGACTACAGCAAGTTCAGGGATGCTGATGACGCTCTTACAGCTTGCACGGCCTCAAAGCCAAGAACATTGTAGTAGAGTATTCATACAGAGAGTGCATTGTATGCTCTACTTGCTAGCACATTTGGCTGTGCTATATGGAGGTCAGCAGAACACCTTCAGTAAGAACAAACGACCAAGGTGTGGCAGGCAGGCGCAAGAGGGCTGCTAGGTCGCAATGACCAAACACACCATTGGGTGGATCCACAGACAATGGGACCCAGACTACCAACCAAGAGTGATACCCAAGTACATATATCCATCCAGGGAATTTCAACCAGCTCCTCGACAAACAAATCACCAGAATGGTCTGACTACAAATCAGACAAATCCTGAAACACTGATAAGCGCCAACTGGTGTACAGGAAGTGCATGCCGCTCTGAAGTCCGCACACTCAGAAGATCTTCCTTGAAAGATCAGAGTCACATCCACATCCTGTGTGTGATAATGACTGAAGTTGGCATAACATGTCATCGTGGCAGAAGCATGCCTTCTCATGTAAGCTAACAACACAAAGGATAACCATGCTTTAGTTAAGGGGTTGGGGACCAGATCTGTACAGAGACGCTGGGGGTGGGAAGATCGTATGGACATGAGCTATAAGAGACCTTGTTGGAACTGCACCATGCTACAAAAACAGTTAACACATTTAGCAGATCAGAAAGGACGCACCCTTCTTGCACTAAGCATCACTGCGTAACAATCAAGCCCATCAGGACATTCCAGTACACTGGTGTGTGAGCAGCCACTTTGTTGCCATGTGCATATGACCTGCTTCTATCGTACAATGGTCCCACATCTATAACCGCTGAATGGCTGAATGTGAAAGCATCTAAGTGGGAGAAAGCATCGCATCAAACTAACTTTCCCCACAAACATACAGATCCTTTGAACCTCTGCCAAAGAATCAGGCCTTTGTAACCGTGCCAGATTCCTCCCTGCCCAACTCCATGGCAATGGCAACAAGGGACCCACTTCAATCCAACTGTAGCCCATGTGCATTAAAAGTAAGGGCTCCGTACAATCTTTACACCAAGGAACACTTTCCATAATCCCAAGCTGGAGAACACTACATGTTCTCCTTGCATAGATCCCCCCCCCCACACACCCGACCATGTATACTGATATCTTCAGCATGGTCAAAACCCCATGGTTCTCAAAGCAAGACCTGCTCCAGGCACAAGCATTTCTGCAGAACACACAAACAGGAAAGCACGCCACGTGTGTCCCCCATGATTAGACTTAGCGTATAGCTATCGTTCGTGACATGCACCTCTGAGCAAACCCCACCAATACAGCCTTTGTTCCTTGCCTAGCTATATTCTGCTATTTCACCAACCATACAGTACTGCATAAGCTGCGAGCCAAAGGGACTGCTTCCCATCTCTTCAAAACACTGATCCACAAGAGGTATCTGTCAATTTCTCCAAGGAGTTACTCTCCAAGCATACACCGATGCAATGTAGAGCAACAGACCAAGATCACCAAGCAAGCATTCCCAGTAAACCCTCCTTAGCATGCTGGCATTGACAAGCTTCACTGCTGCCTTGCCACCAACATAGCACAACCAATGCAGCATGCTTGGAACCAGTGTGCAGTTCCCAAGAACAAAACCTGTGTGCTGGGGTGTTCACCTCGCCTGTGCAGCCTTGCAGTTGCCATTCAAGATCGGCTTGCCATTTCTGTGACAGCTTGAGGTGCTGCCGATGGCATTTTATTACATGAGACCACACAACGAGAATAAGCAGCCGCCCTGGAGCCTTGCATTGCAACCCGCCAGCCTGGCGCTCTACCCGCTCACCAGACCAAAGGCTCTTCCAACAACACATAAGCACATGCCGTTATGATAACACAGTTGCAAGCTGATCTCATTGTGAGTCACATGATATCCGCCAGAATCAGGCCCAAACTTCCAATATTGTGGCCAAATGGAAACCACAAACATAACTATACAAAGTCGTTGCAGCAAATGAGCATACGGTGCCCGGTAATTTTACTAAACAAAACAACACTGTCATGCATTCCCTTGCAAATTGTTGAAATGATACAGAGCAATGCCAAGCACATTGGTAAAAACACAGCACACACAGCTACACAAGAGTACATGTGCAATACATGACATGGACTAGTGGCTGGCATTACACCCAGACGCTGACAAAGCTGTGGACGGTATCATACGAGTTGAGTTACATCTAGATACACTGCCTCCCGAAACAAAACAGTGACGACAAAGAGGGCATACTATTGCAGCCTCCAGACTCACCGTTCCTCCAGTGCTTCATGGCAAATCCCTAGTCCCACTGGCCGAGGGGCAGAAAGCACGACCACATTTTCTTAGATGCAGATTCCCTTTCCCTGTTGTTGATGCCTCATACCAAAACATGAATAAAGCACTTCGACTCAGAAGGAAGCAATGGATTGCCACAGCTGAACACGCGCCAATACATGAGCATTTATGTTTGTCTGCCATGAATGGTACACAAACTTGATCCGTAAAAACGGTGTGCATCTCAGCCCCAAAAGGCGGGCTAACATCCACCTCCAGATAAAAGGATTGTGAGATGCTTGAAGACCTTCCCTTGCCAGTGCTTCACTACTCTCTAGAAAGTCTCAAAGACGTACATGACCCCAAAGCCCCATCTGCTTTTGCCAGGCACTGCATCAAGTGATGTGGTGCAAATCTACATCGCAAGCACACATGTACATGCAATCACACATGCGGCACCAGTGCTGACCTCGGAATGTGCAGCCTAGAGAAGCATCATCATCCAGACCAGCTCCATCTCTCAATGCACTTGCCATCAGAACCACTAAGTCCGTAACCACCCAACACCGCATGCAAGGCACATGGCAGAAGCAGCCCGTTTACATCATCTGCAGCAGCCTGTCAACGTTCAACCTGACCCAGACATACACAAGCCATGTGTTGTCCCACACAGACGCGCAGCCCCAGAAAACCCACCCTTCACCGCAGCAGAAGCAGGCCACTGCAGGTGCAGGCAAGTGCAGGCCCCATTCCTCTGTAAACACACCTCCTGACCATGCACCTATCCTATTCAACAGAATGTCATGGATGCCATTCAAACATGCTGGCCCTGTGTGAAAGGACACAGCACCTAGCTAGCATGCACTCCTTCACCACAGCACAGGACGCTACCACCATCTCTGCCAAGGCAGCAGCTCATCCAAAGCAAACTACTTCCCCCAAATATATGAGATTTAACACTGTCCAGCCGTTGAACCCTTCCCTCATATAGTGTTCTTGCGGCTGAAGGGGCCGGCTCAGCACACCAAGAACCTTGTTGCCTCTGTCGCCATGATCTCCTTTTTCTACAAGCCTTGTGCTGGAAGTACAACCAATCGCAACAGTGCAGTATGGATCAAAGTCAGAAAAGACTTGCGTACTGCACTTGCTCTTTCAATACACAGGCAAAGCTCTCAAAAACTTCCCAGGCCATGTGCAGCCATCACAAAAGGAAAATAGGAAGCAGAACCCATTGCCGCTGCCTAGGCCTCCTAGCCACCGTGTCTGTGACGGGACTTTATAGCAAATGTGAAAAAGACTTGGCCAACGCTGACCACCATACAACTTAGCTTAACAGCGACCACACCTGTCAATAAGCATATCAAACATCCAATGGGATGCTGTAGAGGGAGCCCATACCATTAGTGCGTACATGTGTTGAACCACCACCCACCCATCACTATGTAACAGCCTACTGACACCCAAAGCCCTTGTTTCCACCAAAAGGCTACATCCTGGTGCAACATGGGTGCTGCTTACACCTGCAGGCCCCCTACCTTCTCATACTAGAGCTGTACACCCCAAGCTCAAGACCATGATGCCACCCAACACCATTGTCTCTTCCAACTGCTCAACACATCTTCACATTTATGCCCCACAACGGCTTTCAGTCAGTGAAACCCTAGCGACACCTAAAAGCCGCATGGCCAGAATTCTAAGCTGCTCTGACAGGATGTACTCGTTGCCAGACCTAGTGACACTGGGTCACCCGCTTACATGCACAATGCAATGACACCAGCATGCCCGTCATGGTTTTGGCGACCAACATGCCAGCCCAGCCCTAGGGACACCTGGGTGACCCACCCGAGTGCCAGCTAGTTACATCTCCAGGTATGCCATGTTCCAGAAGTCCACCTCCAGCTCCATGATGTCCTCCACCACCTGGCGTGCTGCCTCATGGTGTTCAGGAGCAGCACGCAGGGCACGGTCAGCCTGGGCCTGCAGCGCATCTACGTACTGACCATACTCAAGGCTGCCCCACCTAGGTAAACACACAGCAGCAGAAGAAGATAGGGTTGTCACCGCTGTGTAACACATTGCGCAGCAGCACAAGGACCAGCAGCAGGAGGGCTACAAGAGCATTGGTATTTCACATTAAGCCCAGAAGCTGTTGTGATGACGGAAGCAATGCACATCAACACAATAAACCACGGTTGTCACAGCTATTCATGACATTGCGCAGCAGCGGCAGCATAAGGAGCAGGAGGAGCATATGGGCACATGGCATAATCTCACAAATTGCAAATACTGCAGGTGTGTCCCAGGTTTGGCAGGAATAACACCATATCCATGATGCTTTTCTTAAATGAAGAGGTAATCAACAAAGCACCACATGACAAACAAAACCCAAGATTGACACAGCAGAAGACCTTCCACTCCAACAGCCGCAGCACCAGCGGCTGCACAAGCCCTGGGAAAGTCCATTACTGAAGTCATCAAGCTGGCTAACACCAGGACAAGGTGTGAAATGTGACAGCAGCCAAGCAAGAGAAGCCAATCCCCAGGCCCATGCCTCAGATATGGCCCACTTGCCAACAGCTCATTGCTAGTGAAACCAAAATTTCACTAGCTCACCCATACCACAAGTGATATGGACACCGCCTTCACCATTTGGAGGAACCACCCCTAGGCCAGCTTCCCCCTCCAGTTCCCATTTGTACTGGCCATGCTGCCTATCAACAAAGCTTCTTCCCTCCTGGAATGCCAACCCCCTTGCTGCCTTATTCCCCTCTCCCTGCCCACCTGTACTCCTAGCACACTCATCCACCTCCCCCGCCTTCTACATATGTTGCCTATCAGCAGAACTTCCATTCGCTCCAGAAACTTGCCCTTGCCCTGACGCCCCTCCCCCGCCATCGGCAGCCAAACTCCTACTGCTCTTGGCACCCCCATGCACACTCATGCCCAATGCAGCTGCATCCTCACCTCCCCCCTTCCCCCTGCCTCTTCCCTCCTGCCAGCAAACTCCTAGCAGTCCTAATCCTTGAGTGGGAATCTGAGGCCTGTCTAAACCTCTTGCCCTTGATATCCCCCAGCAGCCCCTGCAGGCTGCAGCCCCCCCCCACTGCCAGCTCCAGCCCGATGCAGCCACATCCCCATCTTTCTTCCCTCATCTCTGGCCTCAGCTACTAACACTTTACCCCTCTCCCTTGCTTCTAGCCCTGTCGCTTACCAGCCGAGCATCCTTCCTTCTCCAGATGCAACCCCAGCTTCCCCAACCTTGCTCTCTCATGGCCCCTCTCCAGCGCACTGCTCTTAACTGCCAGCTCTTCAAGTAGACGAGTCGCAATCTCGTGCCTGTCCAAACCCCTGCTTTTGATAACCCCCAGCAGGCCTTGCAAGTTGCAGCCCCTTCCCGCCCCCCCTCCTACTTGACATGCAATTGCGCCTGTGTACACCCCTTGCCGTTGACAAACCACAGCTGCCCAGACTTCCCAAGCTATCCGAGGCGCCCAGACTTCCAAAGCTGCCCAAACTACCCGAGTTGCCCATGCTAGCCAAGTTGCCCAAGCCACGCGAGCTACCCAAACTACCCGAGCTGCCCCTGCAGCCCCTCCCCTTTGCTTACCTGTCAGCAAACTCCTGGTACCCTGGGTCTGTGGTGCCCAGGTTGCTCCATGCCTCATGGTAAGCACGCTCCATCACCCAGATGGCTGACAGCTGCACAGCATAGGGGGCGCCATGCAGCTCCTCCATCAGGGAGCAGTAGGCGCTGCAGGGGGGGCTCAAGTCTGCAGGCGGAGAAGGGAAGGGGCAGCATGGGGTAAGGATGTCGGCCCTGAATAACGTATGGTAGGGGTCAAATAAACAAAAGCTTAGGGTTTGTTCTGCATGGTTCCTAGATGCTTGCTGCACACAGCAGCAATGAAGGGGGCTCCTAGGTTATGTGCAGGGGTGCATGCCAGAACATTCTGATAAGGACCACTTGCTCAAGCTAGGAGTAGCGTGAAGAAGCTTGCCGCCTGAAGAAGGTTGCTCCATGATGCAGCAAGCATGCTGATTCTGCCATGGGTGTGGGACAAGAGGAGCTGGTACCAACCTAGGCAGTACATTTGCTGATAGAATTGCACTCCATGATATAGCTATACAGAGAGGTAGAACCCTCATCTTGCAAGCTGCGTGCTTTTAACGCAGTGCATGTGAAGCCATAGCCCAAAACGTGAGGTTCTACGGTGGAGTACGTGCGAGGGACCCCTGACAAGCCGTGGTGAGAACACACCGTCCTTTACCTTTGGTATCCAAGTCGATTTGCCTCTCCTTGGCCTTTCCCTTGAACCACTCGAGCTCAGCATTGACAATGATGATGCCCTTCGCAAGTGGCCCGATGTCTTCTGTTGGGGCCTTCGCCAAAGTGGCTCCAATCAGTCGAATGAAGCTTTGGACATAGAGGTAATCCTGCATGCAAGTAGGTCTCGTGTTGCTACAGGAAGCCACCCCTGGCAGACAGTTGGTTGGCTGGGAGAATGGAATAGGGTCAGGAGAGTGCCTCTAAGGGAAGGACGCCTCGCCAATGGTACCTGGCATAACCATCGATCAAACTGGCTGGAAGCAATCGTTCCATCTTTGCAAGCTGTCAGAAACAGGTGTGACGTTGCTGTGTGCCATTTGACATAGCTGGATTCGATGAAGCGCTCTGTGAGCGACAAAGCAAAGTCCCCGCCACACATGTTTGCACAGACGAACGACATGCGAGCTCCCAAAGAGGCAGGTGATCACACCATAGGAAAACCCCAATTGTGAAGCCATAGAAGGGACAATGCCTGCACAAAAAGAAGCATTAGGAGCGAGACCTAGGTGGACCTTTCACGGCACTGATTATCGGTCAGGGTGACACGGATTAGTGCCTGATCAGATTGCCAGCCCCCTGTTAGTCTGTTACCATTTCCATCCGTGACACTCACGGATGCATCCTCAGTGGCAGTTCTCTTAATTGATGTCACGGGGACACGCGTTTAGGCGCGCTGGCTGATCGAAGTGCTTGCAGAAGGTGATGCCCAAGTGACTCTGAGCTGTGCCCAAAGTGCACCGCTGACCCTGCTGAGCGACTGTCGTGGTGACCCCCGAGGACCTTGGCCGGTTTATGACCCAATTATCAAAGGGACTTGGACCCACCTCCAGGCCCGGGCCGGTTACAGCCTGCACCACTCAAGAATGACCCCAACCTTGGATTTTTGGTGTGTTTGGTCGTTTCGACCTAGCAGCCCTTTGCGGTTGCCGCACCTTAAATGTTTGTTTGTTTGTTTGTTTTGTATCAAGCAGTTGGCAAGCCACCCAGGTCTACAGAAGGCTGCGGCATAGCCCAAGCGGCCGATGGCCATCTTACCAAGTTGTCATACCTCTGTTCTGGTGGTTGTTCCACCTCCCTATTAACGAAACTGAGGCGATGGTAGTGGGGGCACCGGTCGCCCAGCCCAAGGCCTCCAAGTATGGCACTACTCCAACTTGATGCACAACTGTCTCACACTGGCTGCCACCCGGCCCCCTCTTTCTCCCTTGCTAGCCAATGTATGTCAGGCCAACTGAGCCCATTTGGCTTGCCATGTGCGGTGACAAATTTCCCACTGCCAGTCAACAGCAAGCCAACGAGCTTTAATGCCATGCTCAGGCGTCATATGCTCACAGGCCAACAACAACACTCCGCTAGCAGCTGATAAGCTCCAGCAGACATGACTTGCTTTACTTCGACATGATGGCCCGCACTACTTTGGAAGAAGCTATCATAGGATATACTTCCTGACCACCCAACTTGGCACCAGGGTTACCATTGTTCCCCAAGGCCACAATACATTCTTTACTTCCCTCCACAGCTTGCAATTAGTGATCGATCAAAGATTAACCCCAAAGTAATATTTTCAAAACCATCCATCCTGGGATCATGTTTCCGCACACACAAGTCCCACAGCCCTCACTGCCGCCTGCAACCACCTGCTGCAAGATGTCTCAAATATGGTATTCCCTTCAATCACTGCTCAGGTCCACTTGCATTCTCTTTGAGAATTTCTCAACATAAGCGGTCTGACAGGAGACCTCAGGCTGCTGGCAGCTGCACCACAGTACTCAAGGGTGCGCAGAATGTTAGGACAAGGCATTGAAGTGCTTGACTTGCTGTTGACTGGGTCAACTGGTCAGCACATAGTGGCAAGTCGAAATGGGTTGGCCTGACATACATTGGCTAGCAAGGGATTTAGGGTGGGCTGGTGGCAGCCACTGTGTGAGTCTTGGGCAGGAATTTGGGAACCCTGACTGTTGGCCTTGCGCCCCACTCAGGTCCCTGTCCAAACCTTACTCTCCGCCCACGTAATCAGGATTCGTCTGCAACGCCCACTGCACATGTGAAAAGTGAAGGTAGCCAGGGTTCAACTCCCCTTATCACGGCTGTGATAGGTGGCTGGGGCATCACATGGGATGATGTACTTAGCTGGGTGTGGGTAAGCTTTTCACATTGGCGCAGTTGGTTAGCATCCCTGGCTGTCACAGGACAGACTCAGGTTCGATTCCTAGTTGTAACGGGTCCTGTCTTAACCATAGAGTTTGCCTCAAGAGATGATCGGGATGCATTCCTGTGATCTACGATGTAATGTACTATTTCTTCGAACCTAGATACTCAAACATTGGAGCCTAACTTGGCTCCTTGTGGGTGGGCGCTGCCCCCACCGGCATCCCACTTTGACGTGGACATTCCGTAATTGGTTAATGATAAGCATGAGATAACTGGTCATTCCAGCGCTAGTCTGTCCCCTATTTTTCTACATTTCATATTGTGCCATAGAAAAAAGTGCCATAGGCCCCGCACCTTCAGCTGTCACAAAGAACAGCAAGGTGGAACAGAATACTCTCCCCTAAACTTCAGACCCTCTTCTCTTCTTTCTTTCTAGTGCTATTGCCCCAGCAGCTGCTACTTGGGTGGCTGCAGTTGCATGCGTTTATCAATCAGGGGAACCCCATTTGCTGCCTGCCAGTGGAGCCAAGTATGATCACATCTCGCGATATGCCATAGCACAAAAGGCCGTGGGCGCCACAGCACACTTGAAGCTTTTTATACCAGCGAGGTGGAACAGAGTACCGGTACAGGTTCTCTCCAACAAGCAACCAAAGCAATGATGCCAACTAAATCATCGGCCTGGACATGAGGTAAAGGATCAAAGCCAGGTAATCTCTCACTATTTCTTCTGTGTGTTGGCTTGTGCCTGCATTTTTATTACATTTCTGGGATTTGATGATGGCCAACAGGCCGAAACGCGTAATCCCATGCACTTGATGTAAGAATTCACGATTTAAAGAAGAATGACTTTGGCGTCCAACTATAGCTGCTACCTTTATTAACAAAGTGCCATAGGCCCCTGCATTGTCCCTGCGTCTGCTGCCGCCCTGGGCCCGCAGCAGCTGTAGGTTCAGCTGCTGATCCTGCTCTAGCTGCAGCTCCTGCCGCTGCTGCTGCTGCTCCAGCTCCAGCTGCTACTGCCAATGCTTTATCATATTGGCCACCATGGGATGGCTCAAGATTCAGAGTAGTCACCGCATGCAGTTGAGAACCTGGCAAATTGAAGGTGAGGGGAAAGCGGTGGGGTTGCGGAGTTGGGGTACCAATGGTTACCACTTGGATACCCCATCGTCATAAAATCAGATCAGGCTTGTGCAGGACTCCGGCCCTAACTCCGCAGTAAAGCCCATTTCGATGATGGCAGAGCCCCGGAGTTCACAAGACATTCATGTGCAGACAACGTTCACATGCATCACAAGGTGAGCATTTGAGAATATGTAAAGTGAGACACCGTCTAAGCAGAGATAGCGCTGCACAGGCCTCGGCCTGTGAAGCACCCGCCACATGAATCCAACCAGTCCCATGATGTAGACTCCAAAGATTTATTCCAGTAGTAACATGTTGGAGTTGCCTTACTCAACAATGTTAAGAAGACGCAAGCATTGCTGGTAATGTGTCTTCTCTGCTCTCTGCTCATTTACTGGAGTTGTATCCGTAGTTCTTCAAAGTCTAAATTCACTAGTGTGTCATTCCTGTTCGACCTGTCCAATATCTCAGTAGTGAGCGCCCATTATGATACCAGATCAATGAAGAGCAGCAGTAATCCTGGCCTGGAGGCCAGATTATACACTGATGATTGTTGGGGCAGGAGTTACATCCGGCCGAAAGTGTCCCCGGTCCCTCCTGCGTGACAGTGAAAGCAAGTGGTTCCACATTTTAACGACATGGAGTGGGCATATGACTGTGGCATGGCCCTGCACATAATAAAGAGAAGATGTTTCTTAACGACGTGCAGAGATTGGGGTCTTGAGCAACGCCTCAAGCAGCTGGACGGAGACTGTTAGACTGGTTCCATTGCATGGGGCAGTACAAGTGACAACTGTAACTCGCCGCCATGCTATCGGGTACTAGCCTGCCTCAGTCAGAAGAAGAAGGACGTGGTAAGCCCAGTCCATCAGTCCTTACCAAGGAGTATGGCAAGCTTGTCGGCTTGATTCGGACATTCCGCGGAAGGTCACAAGATCTGCTGAATGTTTCGAAAGTCCCGAGTCCGGAAGCATACTCGAGACGCAGCAGCATAACCATTTGATTCCAAGATACAGGTGGTAGTTCTGGATAGTATGGCAGCAGCACTCTCAGAAGATCAAGCAGCGGTGTACGACAGACAGCTGCGAGTATGGGGTGTCGAAGTGCAGAAAAAGTAGGTTGAGTGCTTCCGTCCAGACTTGCATGCCCCTTCAAACGTCTCTAAGCAATTACACCACAAGCCCAAGCGCCCTTCACTTACCGCTCGCTGCAACATGCAGGCTGACCTCTTCCCGCGTCGTGATCCTCGGTTTTGGTCAGCTTGCAGCAGAGGTAGGCATGCTGCTGGCACATGGAGCACAGCGGGATGAATGCATGCTAATCGCGGTCCTAATGACGAGCTGATTTGTACTGTGCAGGTCGCAAAGAACATCACTTTGGCAGGGGTGGGCAGTGTTACACTAGTGGCAAAAGAGGCTGCTAGGCCCCTACTCGGCAAGAATTTCCTTATAACTACAGCAGCGGAAGAACATGAAACGTAAGAGCCTTCAGGTTCCGGGGTCACGGGCTTCTTGCTGCGCCTGCAGGCTGCAGCTGTACTCTGCAGCAGGGCCAAACAAGCAGGGCCAAAAAGATGTTGTGAGCTGTCCTTGTTCTAAATGCCCTGACCATCCAACTACATCCATGGCCAGTATTCCAGGGAGAAATCTAAATCTTCACTCAAGTGGCGGCAAATGCATCTATTCATGGTTTTAATGCCATATGAGGACGAACCCAGTATCACCGGTAGTTCTGCCTGTGCTGCATTTGAACAGCATTGCCATGCAAACAATGCTCCTTTCCATTCTATTCGTCGCCCCACCTGACCTGCTTAAGACCTACCCAGAAAACCCGTATCGCCTCTCCTCCCCCGCCCTTCCACATGCCCCACAGGGCCGCTGAAGCAGCAGCTAAAACCCTCCAAGCCATGAACCCCTTAGTAAAAGTATCAGCAGCAGCAGGCAGCGTGGAGGATTGCAGCAACGTGGCATTCCTCAAACAGTATGACCTGGTACTAGCCCTCGGCCAGTCAGCAGCAGCAGTAGCGCAACTAGATGCCTTAGCAACAGAGGCAGGAGTGCAGTTTATGGCCGGAGCGGCGTTTGGCCCAGCCAGCTATATGTTTATCAACCTACATAAACATACATACATGCCAAAGGTAAGGGTTCTGGACAGCTCATGGTCCTGCTGACATAGCACCGTTGGTTGTCTCGATGCAGCAAGCCTCTTGCGAATGCCCTGTTCATCTGTTGTATTTTTTGTTATGGCTCAATTAACTACAGGGTGAAAGCACCAGGTACCAAGAAGGTAGGCCTGCAATAAAAGGTCGGCTTGCTTTCTCATGCGATATGTAGGGACCTAGGGACAGAGCAGGAGCATTCTCTACCTGCTGGGGGCGAGAGAATAAAGCAAGATTGAATTGAATATAAATTAAGCAGTTCAAACTAGTCAAAGCTTACAAAAAGTATCTGGCAGCTCATACAACGGCAACTGGCAGCTAATCTATATGCTGACAACCCCCAGCTAGAGTCATTGTGCGCGCTCTACACCTGCTTGACCCCCAAATTGCACAGTCAGCCACCTCTTGGGTGCTATTCTCATCCAGCTTAAAGATGAGCTGGGCATATGCCTGGGTCCAAGTACATCTATACGGGCCAGCCACCATACACCCAAGACCCTCCGGAGCATCAAACCACATGGCCGGAAACACTTACAGAAGAGAAATATGCTGGGTGCTTTGCAATGTTACTGCCGCAGTAGCACTCACAACAAAGGCATGTCCTGTATGTTGGTGTGTAGAAAGACCCCAATGATAAGAAGCCCGTGTTAGAGCAGAGCCTGGCGTACCCCTCCTTCCCTGCTGCCATGTCCACACCACCTGGCAACCTCACCAACAGCACACACCCCTTGTACCTCGTCCTGCAAGGTGAGTACAATGACTGAATGAGTGAGAGCAGCTGGGGGTTTAGCAGCAAGGGTGGGGAGTGGAAGCAGGGGGGGTTTAGCAGCCAGGGTGGGGAGTGGAACCAGGGGGGGTTTAGAAGCCAGGGTCGGGGAGTGGGAGCAGCCAGGGTTTTAGCAGCCAGGGTGGGAAGTGGGAGCAGCCAGGGTTTTAGCAGCCAGGGTGGGGAGTGGATGTAGCCAGGGTTCTAGCAGCCAGGGTGGGGAGGGGAAGCAGCCAGGGGTCTAGCAGCCAAAGAGGGAAGTGGGAGCAGCCAGGGTTGGGGATGTTGAGGGAAGGACAAGGGGAGAGGCAAGGGAAGGCTGGGGGTTGATGTGAGGACAGGCGCTTGGGAATGGAGGTAGACATAGATGAAGGGGGAAGGTCGTCGGGGGAGGGTTTTGTTGGCTTTTTTTAGTTGTGCCTCGTTGAGGGCATCTCGCACTTGTAGACGGACTCTACTTGCGGAGGGACTGGGAAGCAGCTGGGTTCATGTAGAACTCCAAGGGGCCTGCGGCCATCCCAAGGGAGAGCGGGGCAAACATCATGCAAGGTTTCTGAGTGAGGTTATGGGTTCAATTGGTAACATTAGGGCGGAAAATGTGGCTTTAGTAGGGTTATAGGGCCCAGGGGCGTAGTCCCCGTCCAAGAGCTAAAGCTGTTCTTTGGGTACATGTGGTGATGAGTAGTGGTGTGAAGGTAGCCCAAGAAAAGCCATTTGGCTGACATCCTGTAGACAGAACTGTGCTAGGGTTTAAACGGAGAAAGTGAACCACCCAGAGTGCCTCTGCTGCTGGCATCTGTGGTTTGGCCTGTTCTTGTGCTCTCTGGAAAGGACATATTAGTCTTGGAGTAGCCTATTATGGGCAATGTGGTGGCTGGCTCCCTGCGGTAACAAGGAGCTTGCTTTTGCAGATTCTGACAAAGGTTGCATATGTTACGACAGGGACGTATGTAATGGATTAATGACTAGGTGAAAAAGCGTTCCTCACCTGGAGAAGCATTCAGTGTGTCCTACATGGACAACTAGTGTTAGCGCACAAAGCAACAAAGGTTCTGGATCAATTCTGGGAGCGTCTGGGGCCAACGTTTTTTACAATGAACTCCAGAAGCTGTACTGCAGTTGCAGCAGTACAGCCTCAGTTGTAGCCTCAGGTATGCTAACAGCTTCTATCAACTTCTGTGTCATTTCACGTCCCATCATGGTACTGGCTTAGACCTTGAAACAGGATTGAACATGCCTTTGTGTGTCACTTTCTTGCTGCTCTTGCTCCTGCTTCTGTAGTTGCCTTACAACTTGAGCAGCAGCTAGGGCACAGGCTCTCGGCTGAGGAACTGCCTAAGGCCCAGGAGAACCTGGTGCAGCAAGCAGCAGCTTGGCCAGGGGGAAAGGCTCCACTAGATATCTTGCACCAGCTGCTGACAAGCTATGCCAACGGCGATGGAGAGTTTGCACCTGTGTGTGCTGTGGTAGGGGGGGTGATGGCCAACAACGTGATCAAAGCAGTGTCACATTCTGGAGCACCCGTGAAGAACATGTTTTACTATGGGTTGTTTGATGGGAGGGGCCTGGTGGAGGACATGCCACTGGAGGGAGAGGAGAAGCAACAAGCAGCAGCAGCAGCAAACGGTGTGCATGAGAAGGGCAAGAGCGGGTTGGACGAATCTGATGATGCTGTTGTCTTGGATTGACTATCAGCTTGAACCTGAGTTCACTTTATGTAACCTTCTGCATGGCTCAGCATGGGATTTGTTCCTTTGACTGTTACCTTTTGCATGGCGCGGCATGCATGGGCCTGAGTTCCCTTTCCTGATACCTTCAGCATAGCGCAGCATGCATGGGCCTAAGTTCCCTTTGGTGTTACCTTCAGCATGGCGCAGCATGGGCCTGAGCTCCCTATGTTATTGTTACCTTTTGCATTTTTTGGGGTGGGCCGCAGCATGCAGACGAAATTGCAAAAGAATTTCAGACCTCCGCGCAGCCTTGGCAAGTTGTCCACTCACACTACACGCCTTGTCCCAAGAGTCGGCTACCGGCCACCGAAGCCGCTGGTGCTTACAAGGGCCCCAATTGCACCCGAGCGAAAGCAGCCACGCTAAAGTGACAAGTTAAAAGTCACTCACCAGTCCGATCGCGAGACATGCGGGTTGAAAGAAAGCAAGGCAATCTGTTATAATACTCCCTTCGCATCAATCCCGGTCAGTTCGAAACAACCGGTAAAGCATCCGCGCTGCAATTCTGCATATTGAAGTTCAGACCATAGTTTGCTAGCCAGGCGAATTGATTTTGCACATGCTCTGCGGCAGCTGCCTTTTGTACTAGCAGCGGAACAGGGCAGCCTCAATCGGACGCTGGCTGCATACTGTAATTGGCCAACATAACATATTCTCAGTACAGAAGGACGTCACCAACGACGCCATACGATATCAACACTGCAGCAGCCTTCAAATAGGCCCCCTCCGTCGGGGAACTTTTGCCATCAAATGATACAGCTAAGACTACAAGCAACATATAACCCTGAAATACATCTGCAGCTTTCTGTGCTGCCTGCGGCATTGCTCTACAAGCAATTGTCATAACAAGATAGGAATATGTGCTTTGTAACTACCTGTGCAGTCCATGTATATGTCGTTTCCTTAACAAGCAATTTGCCAGATGGATGAATACCAAAGAGCGATAGCATATCCATGTCAACACACTGAAAGAACTACCTGCCAGCACCAACCCATTTTGCCCACTGAGCTTCTCTCAGAAGACCGATCTGGAACACAAAGGTGTTCCACCCCGTTCACCCACTTGCTGCCCTCTGCTGCTTCTGGATGACTGATGCTGTCGCCCCTGCTGCAGCTGCTGCCACAGCCCCCATGCCCCCAATCATCACCAGCACCCGCCTTAAACCCCCTCCACGCCTCCTGCGACCCCTGAACCCGGGCTCTAGCTCCCAATCACCCTCATCACCCCAGTGACTCCCCCTCTCGTCATCCGCTGCCTGGTCCCCCCTACCTTCCGAGTCCCCCTCTGCACCACCATACGCACGCCTCCCCTTGCTTCCTAAGCTGCCACCTGCTGGGCCTTTCTTCAGGGGCGTCCCTCCCGTCTTCCCTGTCCCACGCCCAGCTCTGTTCACCCTCCTGGCTGTCTTCCCAGGGGTCACCATGCCTGCCCTCCCCTCACCATCTGATGCTACCACAGAACCATCAGCTGCCCCAGAGACTGCAGTAGTAGAGCTCTGGACTTGAGCTACCCCCACAGTGCTGCCTTTCTGGTCCCTGTTGAGGCTGTCTGTTGGGCTCATGTCACCAACTGTTGCAGGTTGCACCCTCTGCAACTCTGGTAGCCGAGAAGCCTGTGGCAGCAAACAGCAGACAGTTTAATTTCAAGGATGCAGAGAAGGAGCCAAGCTTGAGCAACCGAGGACGTAAAATGGCGTTGTGCAGGAATGCCCTAGCTGCACTAGTCAGCCTTGCGCCACTGCCCTTGTATGCTTGCTGTGACGCAGCAATCATATCAAACCTTATCTCATGATTTGATCCAAACACAAGCATGGGTTGCACCCTAAACTTGTGGCTTAGAAAACAAAGCACATGGTGCAATCAGGGTTGGAGAGAGTACATATGAGACAAGGCATACCTCACTGATGTTGCTGCAAAATGTCAGATATTGGAGAGCAAATCTGATGAGGAGAAGTTGCATAGCATGCTTAATGAAGAGTTCTGGGGTGTAGACGTCGATGAGGAGTCTGGCTTAGTATATGGCCCTTTCAAGCATGCATTTAAGTGTATAGCTAAATATGTTTCAGCTGCTTGGAAGATTAGGAATGCTTATGCTCACCCTTCTGATGTGGCGTGAGGTCCAACCAATGGGGTTTGTTACCAACTATTGCTTGCACCCGGGCTTACAAGCCCTCCTTGCTTTTTTAAGCAGGAGGGAGGCTCTTACCCCCATTGGGGCAGCGGAGGTTTTGGGTGATTTTGACCTAGCTGCTGGACCTCATGTCTAGGCATATGTTGTCATACATGTCGAAGTTTACCCGTATTCTGTTCCACCTCGTTGTTCTTTGTGACAGCTTGAGGTGCGGGGCCTATGGCACTTATTTCTATGGCATATCATGAAATGTAATACCTCACAGCATTGCCAACCACTGTCTTCTTCTGTCAGTGCAAAAAGCGGCAACACATGGCCTGTTTATAGCAGGTTTTGTAAGCTCTTGGACACGCAGCGCCGACTATCTTCTTGTCGCAATGTAGCCCCAGCTCAGCGCAGTACAGGCTTCTCAGCCTCTCACCTGCAGCTTGTTGTACTTCAGTTTAAGCTTTCTGTATTGCCCCTCCATCTCCTGAAGCTTGTCATTTGCATCCACCACACTCTTAGCCTTCTCTGCCAGCTCCACCTCCTTCTCCATCACCTTCCCCTTGAGCTCTGCAACCAGCTGCTCCTGTTGCTTAGAGGCCCCTTCTGCAACTTGAAGCTGCTCCTCCTGCCTCTGCACCTTCCCCTCCTTAGCGGCAAGCCTCTCCCGCAGTACCTGCAGCTCCCCCTGCTTCTGCACGAGCTCTTGCTCTAGCTGCCCCCGCCTCGCCCTCACTGTCGCTAACTCCTCCCGCAGCTGCTCATGCTGGTGCTCTCCTGCTGCTGCTCTCCCCACCACATGCTCCTCCAGCTGAGCCAAAGCAGCCTTCTGCTTGGTCACCCTTACTTCCAGCGCTGCCTTCTCTGCCTTTGTCCTTGCAAGCTGCTGCTCAATAAACTGAAGATCCCTGCTGCTGTTAGACAGCAACTGATGAAGCTCTGCATTCTCCACTTGCCTCCTAGCTAGCTCCCTGTTCAGCTGCTCCACTTCCCCATTAGCCCGGGCAAGCTCATCCTGCAGACTGGTAGCTGCACCCCCCTGTGCCTCCACTTGCCGTACGAGCTCTGAACATTCAGCGACCTTCTCAGCCAGCTCCTGCTCAGCATGCTCTACTGCTGCATCTGCCCTTTGAAGCTTGCCCTGCTCAGTTGCTAGCTGCTGCTGTGCCTCTATGAGCTGCTGTTTTACGATGGAGGTCTCATCAGTCCCAGCTCGAGCAGCATCTTCAGCTGCCTGTAGCTGCTGCTGCAGGTTTGTGATACGAATTGCCATCTCCTTGCACTCCTCATCCTTGGCTGAGTACTTGGCAAGTGACTGTTCGACCTGGTTCTGCAGCAAGCAAGAAGCCAGGCACAGTGGGAGGCTGCCTTTAAGAAGGACTGCAGCCTGAGTTAAGGATGCAAGGCGTTAACTAACACCACCTACAGTTGACTTCTATTGCCTTACCAGCAACTTCAGCGCTTCACTAGAACGCCTGAATGTACAGCAGGTCTGAGTACCCCTACCCCTCCTGCCTGAATCAAAGGTATCAGCCTCCAACGCTGAGGTCCTGCATACAACAGAATACTACCCATGCAATTTCTACTGCCCACATGTACGATTTATTTTATGTTAGGTTTACTCTTGGCTGCAAATTGAGCGGCACAGGATTCAACACTGCACCTTTAAATATCAGATCATGCTACCAGTCTACTGCAATGCATACCCCACTGCTAGCGTTGATCATAAAGCATATTGCTACTACTCAACCAAGGTTGTTTCCTGCCACTGACAGATTGCCACCACCCGGTCCAGACTTCCCTTACCTGCAAGCCGTCCTGGTCACCCTTTGCCTCCTTGCAAGCTATCTGTAGCTGCTGTACCTTGGCGCTGGCTGCCTCCAACTCCAGGGCTGTCTTGCGCAGCTTGGTGTTGAGCTCCTCAAGCTGAGATCGGGCTTCTTGAGCATCTGCCCCAGCAGCAATCACCTCACTATGCTTCACCTGTGGCAGTCGGTACACGACAGTGCACTATCACTTTGAAATGCGTCAATGCTTGCTGCTTGCTGACAGTTGCCTGGATGTGCATAAGCTTGAGTGTTGTGTCTTGTTACAGGAATTGAGCCCTAGTGTTGTTGGAGGTGCGCTTACCATCAGACACGCCCTGACCATTGCTAAGATCATTGCAAATCATGTGAGTCATTTCTAGTGTAGTATGAAGGGCTGAAGGAGCAGTCTGGACCCAGGGTCGCCGCACAGGGGAGCTTCATAGTGCTTGGGACTATCAGAAAATGCAGTCATAACGTAATCCAGATATTGCACCATCTGCGCACAACTCATGCCAACGGGTACATTAGAAAGACATTTGACATGAGCAGATGCTTCTACCATGACCTGAGCCATCCATACATAGTAGACATGCATCATGGCCCCCTGACACCCGCTCACCTGCAGTTGTGCATCCACTGCTGCTCGGGTCTCAGCTTGTGCCTGAACAGCAGCAGCAAGCTCCTCCTTCAGGCTGCTGACCTGCTGGTTGAGCTCATCATTGCTTGCTTTCATTGTCGCAAGCTGCTTCTCCCGAGCAGACACCTGCGGAATATGTCCCAGGGCTGTAAACGACGTGAGACCCAGTTTGTAGGAATCAGCAGTGTTGTAAAGCAGCTTGATAGACAGCAGCACCAGTTTGAGATGATCTACATGTGGTGCATTGGGTGACATCAAGGACATGAGGAAGAGCCACAATTCTCTTCTGGCATCAAACATATCTGCTGATTGCAGACATAGTGCAAGGATCCTGATCCCCTGTCATGGGTAGCATGGGTGCCTCAATGCACAGAGACACCCACCTGCACAAAGACTGCTACAGCAAAGCAACACCAGCACAGCTCCACTTGTCTACAACTGAACCGAGACTTACCAGTGCTTTGGCTGCAGCTGCGTCACTTGTAGCAGCTGCTAACTCCTGGCATAGGGCCTTCACCTCGCCCTCCTTTGCTCCAGTCAAGGCCTCCAGCCTCCTCAGGCTGCGCACTTGTGCTTCCAGAGCCTCACACTTCCTGCTGGACACCTCATTTGTGTCTTGAAGCTCATTGTGCTTGCTCTGGAGGGAGTCCACCTCCTGGATCTTCTTGCTGAGCTTGCTCTGCATGCACAGTAGTGAGGCAATGTGTCTCGTGAGAGCTTGCTTTCTTGATAGGGGGAAGTCTTGCGGCCTTCAGTAAACGCATAAGGTCCATGCTTCATGTCCACAAGGGACCGTTACGATTTCCCCACCCTGCCTGGGCTCTTGTCGACTGTGCTCGACTTGTGGAGCAAAAGAAGGGCCTTACCCCAGGCTGTTTGCTGACTTATGTGCACCCACTGCCCTGGCACGTAGGCAACCCGAGCCCCCGGGCTTTGCAGGGCAAGGCAAGGCACAATATACGGATTTTAAGCTAGCCATTATCAAATCTTGGGGTCACAATGGGGGCAATTTACCCCTCCATCTGTAGCTGCCGTGCCATGGGTTATGGTACATCTGCCTTGAAGTATGCTCAGAAGCAACCCTTTGCAATGGAGGCCTACAGGAAAAGCACATGTCAGATGCTGGCTCAGCAGAGCACCCTCACCTGCAGAAGGGATATGTCATCCTTGGCACCCTCTAGCTGGCCCTGCAACTTGGCCACCTCAGCAGTCTGTTTCTTCACTTGAGCCCGCTGATCCTCAAGCTGCTGCTTGGCAACCCGTAGCTGCTGCTCCAAGGTAGCAACCTGTTGCTGGTATCCCTCTGATGCCGCTTTCAGACCTTGCAGCTCTCGGTCGTCACGTGCAGCTTCAAGCTCCTGCAATGGAATGGATATGCAGACGACATCTGACAGCATGATGGGGAGATAACATCGTGCTTGGCTGCAGCCACATTGTGGCGGAATTCTCCATGGGTGAATTTACAGCACAGAAGGGGCTCAGTCAACACTGACCACCATATGCCTCTCCCGATACAGACCACCATATGCCCTGCTGTGCCCTGGTTACTTCTGCGCACAGGATAGAATGCTGATTGGAACGGTCCTTTCCAGCAAAACCAAGATCGAGTGCTGATGTATGTGTGGCCGGCACCAAGGTGAGTCGCTCGAACCAGGGAACCATCTTCCGCTCTGCTTAGCCATTCCCACAGAGACATTGGCTCTCAGTATAATTACATAAAAGACATCGTCCCTGCACTATACACCCCATGATACAGAAACAGATACAACAGCTATACAATAGTTACACTTCACCTCCATGCACTACCATACAAGATTGACACGGAACTGGGCCTCCAAAAACCCAATCCTCAGCCCAAAGCTGGTGATATTCCTCACCTGCTGCAGCTGCTCAGCCTCCCCACTCTTCTTAGCCAACTCTTCTGCTAGCTGATCCACCCTCGTCATATGCTCCTCTAAACGCCGCATGTAGTCCTCCAGCTGCTTTTCCTGCTCCATGTTCTGTGCTTGCTGCTGCTGGACCCTCTGCTGTGCACCCCGCAGCTCCTCCTGAGCAGCTGCAGCAGATGCCTGACTAGCAATCAAAGCCTCCTCCAGGTGGATGCGCTCAACACGTGCTTCATGCAAGTCACGATGCAGCCTATCAAAGTTCCGCTGCAACTCTGCTGACTGGCGCTCAGCTTCTGCTGTGGCAGCACGCTGTGCAGCTAGCTGCTGCCCCAGGGTCTCCACAAGCTCCTTCAACTCAGCTTCTGCCTTCTTGGCTGCCTCTAATTCGCTCTGGAGCTGCTGTTGCAGCTGTTCCACCTGACGGGTAGCTTCCACTAGCCTCTCAGCAGAGCTGCGCTGCTGCTCTGCAAAAGCCTGCTCTGCCTGTGCTGCTTCTGCCATAGCCTTATCCAGCTGCTGCTGCAGCTGCTGCACCTGACGACTGGCAGCAGCAGCTGCTTCTTGGCTCTTGCCCAACTCTGCCTGCAGCTGCTTGCCTGCCTGCTCAGCCTCACGTAGAGCTGCTCCACCTGCTGCTTCAACCTCAGCGATCTTTGCTTTCAGCAGCTGCACTTGCTCCTCGCCCTCTGCCTTTGCCGCATTGAGCTTTGCTGTCAGCGTCTGCATCTGATCATCAAGCTGCCGCTGCAGTTGTGCAGCATGTGCATGTGCTGCAGCTGCATCTTGCTCCTTAGCGCAGAGTTGAGCCTGCAGCTGTTTCTTGGATGCTTCTGCCTCGGCCAGTGCTACACCAGCTTGAGCTGCCTGGTTTGCAGCAGCTTCCACAGCTGCCTTTCGCTCCTCCAGCTCAGCTGCAGACAGCACACAGTTTCCAAGCTCACCAATCCTGGTCACAATTGTGACTGGCTATCAAGTCTCTCCTAGATTACAGGTCATTGGACCTACTGCTACTCACTGAATTATCCTCTCAGCGATACCAATGGCTTCTGTTGTTTAAGAGCTGCAACAATCCTTCAAGCATTTTGTCACAGACCCTGCCAAACGAAGGCACAAAACATGCCCATAGGATAACCCCATGTGCAAACAGTAACAGCCACCCACTTCGTTTAATGAAGGACATAGCCTATCAACTTTGCAGCAGGACAAGCGTGATGGGCAACGATCGCAGCTGCGGAAAATGCAATCACCAGGTGATAAGGGAGCATGCTGTCTGTGTCGCCAGCCGTGCACTTACTTGATTGTAGGGCGCGCTGGCGTTGCACATCTGAAAGCAGGTCCATGAGTTGGGCATGCTCTGCCAGCTTCTCTTTGACAATGCCCTTGAGCTGCTCCTCATGATCCCTGTACTGGCCCTCCATTGCTGTCATCTCTGCAACCTGTCAGCAAGACATAGCCGCAGACCAGATCAATCTAACGACCATGCAGGTAAGCAAGACATCCAAACCATCCGAAGCGAACCATAAGGAGTAGAGATGTGAACAGAGTCGCATGCATTGGACGATGTTGGACTACAGGATAAAGTCCCTGATTTATAGCCCTGATGACATAGCAATAGAAGGTTTTGCTGGAAGAGTGCATCACTAAGTGGGACCTTCAATTAATGCCCCAGTTTGGCTAACAGCGACATGCACCGTTGCTGTATGCATATACACTTGCATGCTGCATGCTGCTGTCCAGCCTGCAATGTGCTGTTGTCATGGTGTGCTGTGAATCTGGTACCTTAGCTTTTAGCTGCTTGTTGTCCAGCTTCAAGGTGCTGAGGCGCTGCTTGGCAACCTCCAGTGCCTCCTGACCAGCCTCAATTGATGTGTCCTTGTCTCTGAGGCCCTGCTCCAGCTGTGCTAATTTGGCATTCAAGGTGGCTAGCTCCTCTTGCAGTTCTTGCACTTCTTCTGGGCCAAGGCCCCCCTGCAGCATGGTGAATCCAACTAAGTAAAGATCTTACGCCTGCATCGGGCAAATATTGGAATACCTCCGACTTGCAGCTCTGCTTAATAAAGCCGACAGACATATGCTTTCAGGTTGTATAGAATGCTAGCTTCTGCCCCAGATTGCCAGATTAGAGCACGAGGCCATTTTTGTCCTTTTTCCTAATGATAATCTCTCTCATGAAATGTCAGTGGTGTTAGCCTTAGCAGTCAGATTTTGCATACCTGACGCGCCTTCAGGTGCTGGCACTCCTCCATGAGCCTCTGGTTCACGCCACGGGAAACAGTAAGGCTCTCCTCCAACGAGGCAATCCGTCCCTGTTGACTCTCCAGCATAGCATGCTGCAGGCATGCACATTGCATAGAAATTGAATGAGCATGTCAGGTGACATAGGAACACGTCAGGGGACGTTGTGGCATCAAACCCAAAAGCAAAAAATGCTTGGACAAGCCACACACATTATTCCATCTAGGGATGGAGCTTCAGCACATGTCCATGCCTCAGGACACTAAAAGGGCTCGGAGAAGCCCAACTGAAGCACCACCACTGTTGCAACACCTACGATCAACCTCACGAGGAGAATCTGAAGGACCTTACCTGCTGAAGCTCCAGCTGCAACCTCTCTGCGATGTCCTGCTGGGCAGCTTCCAAGGCCTCCTGCAAAGGCACAATCTGCATCTGGAGGGATGCGGCGTCTGCCATCTTGTTGGACAAGGCCGATGTCACAAGCTGCGAGGTGGTAGCTGCGACTTGGTTGCTGCTCATGGCAGAGTCCAATTCATGGCGCAATCGCTCCAGCTCAGCATCAGCTGCAGCAGCTTCCCGCTGTGCGGTGGCCTCCATGCTGTCCTTCTCCCGCTGGAGGTTCTGTAGCTGAAGCTGAAGCTCTGCCTTGGCCTTCTCCAAGCGGATGCACTCATCCTATGGTGCAGACAGGCAAAGCAGTCATGCGAAAGTGTACTTCCTGTAAGGCAGTTTGGTACCTACTCACATGCAAACAGCATACGCCCGTACATGTAATGCTAGACATGAAGTCATGCCATACTTGAGATTGATAAGGCATGGACCAACGTGAATTGCGATGCCTGATGTTGACTGGCCAGCCGTGTGGGGTCATCTGGGGCACGTCCATCTGCTGCACTGTTGGGTGCTAGACCCCAAGACCCAGGGTTGCTTTTACCTGCAGGTCCAGCTTCTGGGACTGTTCTCTCTTCAGCAACTGCTGCAGATCAGGGACTGGCTGGAAGCCACTGCATTCTGACTCGGCCAGCTCTACATCTGAGCACACTGACGAGGCCACAGAGGCAGTTGATGTGGCTGTGCTGCCAAGACCGTGGCCATGGGCATGGCTACGGGTGCCAAATCCTGCTGATGGAAGGCGTGAAGTAGAGCCCCTTAGCATACTCGTTACACTGTGCTGCCCCTGGGTTGACCTTTGCTGGACTTTGTGGCTCTGCGAGTTGTTGGGTGCTGCTCTGCTACCTGTGGCAGCCTGTGACGCAACCAATAACACTCTCTGTCAGCGTGGTCTCACAAGAAGCGGTTCTGATAACTACTTAGAAGTAGTTAAGCACAAGTGCATGCAAGCCTGCCACTATTTAACCTTACACAATTGCTGCCTAAGCATGTACTAGTGTCTTCCTTTATGGCCTTGTATAGCTATAGCTACTTCTAATGTGCATGTGTAGGCTATGCTCTGCATATGACAAACACTTACTGAGGTGCGAAAGATGTTTCCCTGGCGGTTGGAGAGTGTGGCAGACTGCATGGAGGATTGATGGCTGCTGGATGCGGCCGAGTAGGTCGAGCTCTGTCTTGTTGTTGCAGCTCCTGTTTTTACTGGCTGGCGTCTTGGGGCAGAAGGGACATTGGCCAAGTTCAAGTGCTCCAAGGCAGCTGCGTTCAGCTGTGTTTGATTTTTACTACTGAGGCTGGCAACTCGCGGCAGACTGGTTTGGCGGCTTGCGTTTTGGGCAGGGTTCCTGCATGAGGTCAGCTGTTTGTATCCATGCCGCGAACCACCGTAGAAGAAATAGGCAGAGCCACCTCACCTCTTAGCGCTTCCAAAGGAGGGCAGCTGATCAACTGACGCCCGCATGCCACCCCTGCCAAAGGATTTACTATGGGTCAAGTACCGCTGTGATAGAGAGCTGCCGTAAATCAGACGTACTTGCTGGCGCCTCCAGGGCGGTCACCTCCGTCATGGCCTTTGACTGGGGGACTGCTAATGTCAGGAACAGCGCTCGTATCCCTGCCCGATGGATGTCTCTCGATGCCAGGCCCCAAGCGATGCCTCGACGTTACTTCCTGATCCATACCTCCCCAGGGCTCCTTCTCCGTCACAGGCAATCACCTCACATGCCTATCTCACTGACTGGGCCTCAGCAGCCATTGGACCAGGTAAAGAATCGTAGAATAAAGGGCATATGCGGCAGGAAACGACTGAAGTTGGGGGAGCAAGTAGGGGCCCCTGGCTACACCAAAGAGTATGCCCAGCCAGATGCACTCGCAGCACGGGAGTTTTCTTATGAGCGCCGCTTCATGTGAGGTGCAGGGCTCGTTCACATATAATGAGATGAGCAAACCAAATGGATGGCTAGACACTGAATGGCTAAGAACCACTTTTCTTGCATGACAGCTGAGTGTTTTTGAACCTCGAAGCAAGTGACAACTTCCCTCTCCATCTTTCATTCCCTGGGCAACCGGCCCACCACTGCCCTTAACGAGCTTCCAGGCCACGGTGGACAGTCAATGGCCACATCAAGTCATGAGGGGTCTCCTGGAGTGGAAAACTTGGGAGGGCACTTGGAATTCCCCGGATGGCCCCGCATCGCAGCTTGCTCTACAGTGAAAGCTGAGCATCCAAGCCAACAATGTAACCAAAAGGTCTAACACTCTTTGACTGCTGGTACGCCTGCTCTGCCGTTGCTTTGCTGCTCTTGTAAAGACATTGCCGGCCTTACACCAATCATCTCCTAAATTCATCTCCTTGAGATAAATCACCCTTAGTCGGCTGGACGTAAATGCATTGGCGCCAACTAAAGCACTGTCATCACTCAGAAGGTAACAGAACTTTCTGCACAATATTGGCCGTGCAGGCTCTCACGGAACAAACACTTGTGAATGCACTGCATCTTAGACACTCCTTAGTCTGTTTCCACTCTCGAGGCACTGACTCTGATGGAATGGTTGCCAAGATGAGCCCCAATTTTTGTGCCCAGACGCATGCATGGCATGGGTCACTGCAAACCAGCAGCCAAGGAATGAAGCAGACCAAGGATCAGTACTGACAAGCATCCTCTGTTCAGTTGATTTTAAGATATCTAACACGAAGTTGATTACTACGGTACATCCTCCTCTGAGTTCCAGCGTACCATTGCAGCAACTCACCCTTCCAGTCTCATCTCGTCATTCATCATTCATGTTGGATATATCAAACATAAGGCCATTTATACAACCAAGTCCAGGGCTTGAGTACAGTATATACTCAGCCCCCAGCCGACACATGTGTTTGACTCCTCATTCAAGACGCACGCTATCAGCCTTTGAATATTGTGCGTCAAAATTCAGAAGTGGCGTCCAGGACAATATTGCCACCACCCTCGATGCCTTCATACTCTTAATCATCACATCACATTACAGCAATACACGTTCAAGCCCCACCAGTGATCCATGATTCGCTTCACAATCCGAGAGCTTGCTGGAAACATCAGGCCCACTTGAGCTGTATGAGTGCTGCCATCCTGTGGGTACTTGTTCGGATCTCCTTAGACATTTGGACCCCTCCATCTGATTCATAGCACAGGTTGTGACCCAATGTTTGGAACAGGGCATATTCCTGGACCACCTAGAAACATCAAAGGGTACTAATTAGCATGAAAGCAACCTTAGCAAGCTCAACTGGTGGGTTACTGCACATATATACCTGAACCTGTACTGTTGTGTCCTTGAGGTCCATCGAGATCCCAGCTGCAAAGCTCTGAGTGAACATGCTTTCCATTGTGTCTGCATTGGGGTTCTTTAGCAGCTGCAGTGGATCCACCCCTGTGGCTGTGGCTCTGCTCAGAAGGCGTTTAAGAGCTGAACGTTCGTCTGAGCTCAGCACGATTGTGCCATCAGGCAGTGGCTCAATTGGTTCTGCGGGGACTCCAAGCTGGTCTGCCACGAAGAAGAACGCTAACGTTGCCAGCTGAGTCGCTAGCTGAACGTCTTTCCTATCAGTGGCATCTCCGCTGTTCCGTGAGAAAACTGCATAAAGAAACGCCCAAGTGAAAATGGCATGAAGACTTTGTCGTACAATGTGCTCCGAGCACTAATTCCACCGACTGACGCACCCTGGCAGCCTGGAAGAGTACGATCAAGGAAGGGCATGGTGCAGCTCAACTACGAGCTAAGGACCTGGGAGGAGGTATAGCACATTATGGGATCGCGATCCAACGCAAAATATCTCTGCAGATGGCCACTATGAGGGCGAATCCATCCGTGCATGCGTGCGAGCGGTGGGGTGCCGTTGACCGTGTAGAAGTCATGCCAAATGGCAAACAGAGTGCAGTCATAGTGAGGAGTCTCGCATTGCCTGATAGCGTTAGCTTATCGTGGTGGTGGGGACACTGCATCATGGTGAGCAGTGACCGCCGCCACACTTGACACACTTGGACGAACCAATCCAGAAATGATCAAACTTTAGTGATAAAGACCCGCAAAGCCCCGAACCACCGAGCTTGGGCATCCGAATACAGATGGACTGAGGCAATTGCCAACAATGTTAACCGATATCATGAGAGTCTACCGATGTTACGTTCGCCGGCCTCCCAGGCACATACTCTAAACATGTTTACACAGCTCGTAATCTTCGTCTTTTCCGGCTAGCCGCGCGCCCTACCTTGTACTCATCACTGAATTCTGTACTAGTACCCTAAGACAGAAGACATCCCAATTCCCGCACCATGTCTTCAGCATGACCTACTACGTAGCGGATGGCGGTTACCCCTGCGCTATTGCGGCCAGCCATCCTTGCTACTAATGGACATGTGCATGGCTGCTTTCATGTCCCGCTACATGTGATGAGCGGCCTGCCAACCTTGGCTCCCAAGGCCAGCTGTAGATCGATAGCCGGGGCACTGCTGCCACTGAAACTGTCCCTCCCTGGAGCAATATCTATATAGGCAATATAGGCAATATAGGCAATCTGTCAGCTCAATTTTGATCAAGCTTTCCACATATCATTCGTGGTTTATGACGGGAGACATCCCTCAGGAGGAGTTAGAGGCTGGCTATCCTCAGGGTATGCCAAGGTATATCAGGCACACATCAGGTATCCCGTTTACTTATGTGAAACAGTTAATGCGGTTTCGTACTGGTGCACACCATCTTGCTATTGAAACTGGGAGGTGGGCTCGTCCCAAACTGCCAAGGCAGCATCGTGTATGTTCAAAATGTTCTCGCACAGTGGTTGAGGACGAGGTACACTTTCTTTATGAATGCCCAGCATATGATAGAATTCGTGAGAAGTATAATACCGATTTGTTTGCACAGTTTGGAGGTTGCCAGGAAGCTTCTAGTACAATGAAGCATAATTCAGACAACGTGAGATTGTTCATGGACCAAGAGCCAAGTTTCCAAGTTGCAAAGTTTGTTTATGAATGCATGGAATTTCGGAGGTCGGAGGAATGTGAGGACTATAATCCTTACAATCCTCCTTAGCCCTGAGCAAGGCATTAAACTGCTTGGCTTGCTGTTGACTGGGTCAACTGGTCAGCACATGGCAAGTCGAAATGGGCTGGCCTGACATACATTGGCTAGCAAGGGATTTAGGGTGGGCTGGTGGCAGCCGTTGTGTGAGTTTTGGACAGGAACTTGAGTATGCCGTTGGAGCCTAAGTTGGCTCCTTGTGGGTGGCGCTGCCCCCACCGGCGCCCCGCTTTGACGGGGCCATTTGGTAATTGGTAATTGGTACTTACTTTGATTTGTCATTATTCGGGGATGAATGGCAAGGTCGTATTTTCGATACCTTTTCTTCTGGACCAAGATGTGATATTGCTGAGACATTCACTTCTGATGGACCAGGTTCCAGTATTTCTGCCCATGGAGCCTAGGTTGGCTCCGTACGGGCGCCCCCTTTGAGGGGCCATGTTGTAATCGTAATCGTAATATCATATCATGTGGGTCATGTGGGTGTGCTAACGAGCGGGAGGGGAGGCTGGAGGCGTTTCTTACTGCTATGGAGGCCCAGGATCGGCTTCGTGTACTCCTGCCCGCCCTTGGGCAGAGGGAGGAGAGGTGAACATCGATGGGGAGCTGGAGCTGGAAGAGGAGGGGGACGAGCACTAGGGGGTGGGGAGGTCAAAGGAAGGTGGGAGTGGTCTACAGCAGCAGCATGAACTGCAGCAGCAGCTGCAGCTTGAGTAAGAGGGGCAGGGACGACCGCAGGATGGAGGGGGAGGAGGAGGGGGAAGGGGAAGCCGGGAGGAGGAGGAGATGGAGCAGGAGGAGGGGAAGGATGATGATGAGGTGTTGCCTGGGCCTGAAAGGGTGGAGGGGGATCCCTTGCAGAAGCAGCTAGAGGCAGCCTTTGCAGCCTCAGATGCCGCTACAGCCCAGCAGGTGATGGACAGCATCTACCGTACAGGCTCAGCTTGAGCGACTGCAGCTGGGCACAGCTCAGCAGAATGCAGGGCTTTAGCAGTAGCAGCAGTAGCAGGGGGATGTCTGCTGCTGCAGCTAGGCCCGCAGTTGCTGCTGCTGCTACAGCTAGGCCCGCAGCTGCTACTACAACTGCTGCTGCTACAACCAGTTACTCTGCTGCTGCTGCTGCTGCTGCCAAGTCTTGTACCCGGACGAAGAGAGTGCAACTCTCTGAGGGAGAGACCGTCGCCTCGAGCCTTGCACCCTAATGTAGCGCCCTACCTCTGAGCCCAACTTACGCACACCCCGATCAACCCCCGCCAAAGCAAATCGGCTTGCTTTCTCCACAACCGCCTGCCCCGCGACTTTCAGGCCTTGCTTACCGCCCCTTTATCACGCTACGAATAGCCCCAGCGTCTGCGCCCAGCCTTCCTCATACGGGGGGTGGGCGGGGCACCCAACAACCCCATCGATACCGTCCTGAAGCCGGTTCCAGGTTCCGGTTCCAGGGCAAAATGTGCTCAGTTCCGCGGTTCCAGCGATGCCAAACATCTCAGTTCCTGGTTCCAGCCCTGGGCCACCCTCTGGCCAACATGTCACATGCTGGTTCCAGCAAGTTTATTACAAAGTGTAGAGTGCTCAACTGAGTGCAAGAATAGCATTTTCCATTGTACAATTGGTTGTAATAAGTACAAATCATCGCTGGCTTCTGGGGCTTCGCCCCAGACCCCACCAGGGGGGCTGTTCCTCCCCCCTGGACCCCCGCCTCCTGCTTGGGTCCATGCTGCGCATCGACATGGCATGGTCTCCCCCAGAAAAGTTTGGTTCCAGAGGCCTTGTTCAAGTCTAGTTCTGGTTCCAGAGGAGGTTGTGGAACCGGCTTCAGGACGTTACATCGACACCTGCCACCTGCCACCTACAAGTTCACCCGCCACCTGCCCCATCGCACTGACCGCCTCCCTGACAACCGTCGTCCGGGACGGGCTGTGCCCCCTCGATTTGAGCAGCAGAAGGAACGGGCCGAGCAGCCGGCCCTGAAAGGATCAATTAGCAGGGAGGGCAGGGAGGGCAGGGAGGGCAGGGAGGGCAGGAAGCAGGGTTGTGGAGCAGGGTTTATCATGTGCTTAGATGTGGGTTACACGAACGCAATCAATTAGTTTGCAGTCGCATTCGGTGAGACGCCAGCAAACCATCTAACAATCGTATGGTTACGCCAGTTAAGACAGTCCAACTTCTCCTGCACACGGTACCGCACTCAAGTGGTACTGCCGTAGTGACGTCATCATCTGGCCACAACCCATCGAGTCTCGGGATGTTGGCATGTCTGTGGCCTGATGCGCTGCTACCCATTACGGCGCAATTTGTGATTCTGTGCAAGGCGGCGTGCTGACTGATGGTGTTGCGTTGCTCCTGGACTCCTTGATCTCGAAAATGTCACGTAGCCACTTAGAACCGGGACGACCATGGCGCGGGCAATCTGGGCTGATTGGTCAGCTATACCCGGTCTTATATCCTACCACTGCGCAGTCTCATCCCCAGGAGCTAGTGCTGATACTTCTGGTAGCAGTTTTGTGCAGCTTGTGTGCTATGCTGCCACCTGCTGCTGGCCAAGGTTTGGAGCGAGACCCGCAAGCTGCGCTTGGTGCAACCGAAGGCTTCAGTAGCTTACAGCGCATCTACGCCGGTTCATCACGTTGGAAATCAGCCTACAAACAATTGGGGAAATCGACCTGCAGGTATGTGAATTGCATGGCCATGCATAGTATCTACCACTTGCCACTCAACCTGTCAGTAGTTCACGCCAGCAGTGATGTGCTGCTGAAGCAGTTTGAGTGGATCGTGGTGCAGGCAGGGCCCGCCAGAGGCAGTAAACCAGCCCTACACCCGCTGTAGGGTTTATCCTAAACCTAAACCAGGACCTGCCAGAGGCAGTAACTTGTGCCATATGAACTGACACCCTGCCATGTGTTCCAGGTTGCAGAGGTTGCTGTGGACTAGATGACGCCGACAGGTGTTTGATCCATAGCACATGAAATCCCTGAGTCAGAACCTGTCCATGCGACACATGACCATGCCAGCTAGATTGCTCAATGGCATGACTTCTTTATATGTACGAGTTGGGTGCTGGGCTTGCAGGTCTGCAGTCGGCCACAGTGCAACACTGTGCTCTGGTGCACTCAATGCTGAGGATGCTGCTCAACTCCTTATGGCAGCATCCCCCTCAAAATATGACGCACGCCTACCCACACACACCGGAGGATTTGTGGCAGTCAGTGCCGTGCGCAACCAAGGAAGCTGCTGGGCTTGCACCAGTTTTGCCCTTACGGCAGCAGCGGAAGCAGCCGTCGCCAGCGCATTGGGGAAAGATGCCAGGCAAAAGCAATTCAGTGTGCAAGAGTTCCATTTTTGCCGGCAAGCTGGCAGCAGCGGCCGCATGACACGGTCCTGCTACAGCCCTGTGAATCTGAAGGAAGGCCTGGATATATTGCTGAGCATGGGCCATGACAAGGGCTTTGTTGTGATTGACAGCTGCCTGCCTTACAACCCTTTGCCTACTGCTTCCGTGACTGAAGACAGCCGGCAGGTGGGGATGAGAGTGCGCCTATCCATCATCATCATTATTATTGTTATCATTATCATTATTATTATTATCGATCCATGCCTGTAGTGAATGATACACCACACGATGCAGCTTGCTACACTTTTTGCAGCAGCCTGCGGCCTTTGATTTTGCATGCATCGCTGACTGCAATGTTGTTGTATGTCTGGCCGTGTGCTGTAGGGGCCTAAAATGCGGACATGGCTTGTCTAATGCAATTGCTACATGCATGCTGCTCGGAACGCTGCATGTCTTGTACGTCACTACTAGTTTGCTGCTGTCCGATGCTGCAAGACAGTTTGCTGGCCCATGCAACTTTGGTTCATGCTGCACTATCATCGACAGAGCAAGGCTTGCCTGCGTCTGGCTGACTGTGAGCCATTCGTATAAATCTTCATTGCAACTACCGTAACAATGTGTGGTGCCATTGCCGCTCGATTGTGCTGTTGTGTAGATGCACCAGTGTGACTACAAGTGCCACAATACGGACCCCGACCTGCAGAGCGGCGGCCAGTTCACGTCTACGTCCCTAGGGACCATTTGGGAGATGCAGTCATGGGTTACCAGACATGGTGGTGTTGTCACCCGCCTGGATCTGTACACAGATATGAAGCCATTCTTCAAGGCCCATCCCCAAAGTGTGTACAGTGGTCCGGCCAGGACAGCTCAGCTTACGGGGGAGAGCCATGCCATCCTGCTCATTGGCTATGACAACGACCAGGAATTTTGGATTGCCAAGAATTCCTGGGGGACGGGTTTTGCTGAACATGGTTTTTTTAGAATTGGCTTTGGTGTGGCGGCTGCAGGCAGCCCTGGGTACTCATATGGGCTGCAGTGGCACCCACCTTTGGGGGTGGGCTTGTACTGGCAGAAGTCAAAGGCCCTTGTGCCAGCACCCACCCATCCCAACTGCCACCATTACCCTGTGACTAGCACAGATTTTGTAGCTCGTGTGGCAGCATGGTTTGACCTGCCCATCCAGAAAGTGCTGCTTGACAATGCAAATGTCATTGGTGACCTGGACGCACCACTATCTGGCAAGGTGCTGCTGTTGTGTGGGATCTCACCTGAGAGGCTGCAGCCCCCAAGCAAGCTGAGGCTTGTAGAGCAACAGGAGCAGGCGGCCTTGCTTGCATTCAAAGCAGCAATAGACCCGGGCGACTGGGTGTTGAAAAGCTGGGAACCGGGCCAGCCCCATTGCAAGGGTTGGAAAGGGGTGGAGTGCGAAAGGGGGCGGGTTGCAAGTATCTCCCTGAACGGTCCCTGTCATGAAGCGGGGGTTCCATGCACTGGACCGCCCTTGAAAGGCACATTGCCCTCTGCAACAGGGCCTCTGGCCTCTTTAACTGCACTGCGCCGAATCGGTCTTGACGAAAATGACTTAGTGGGTACTTTGCCAGCCGATTGGTACCTGTTGAGCAGCATGGCTGACATCCAGCTCAATAACAACCGACTCAATGGCACCTTGCCCCCAGCCTGGGGCCGCATCCGATCTGTCTCGGGTGTCAATCTTGGGTGGAATGCACTGAGTGGCCCACTTCCAAAGGAATGGGGTGCCATGAGCAAGCTGGCCGGGCTGTGGCTTGGGTGGAACCAGTTTGAGGGCACGCTACCACCAGAGTGGGGAGGGATGGTGGCTTTGGGACGCCTGTGGCTGGGCCCCAACCCCGGCATCCGTGGCACCGTACCAGCATCATATGCCAAATGGAAGAACCTCAACTCTGCAGCCCTTTGGCGCACTGGCCTCACAGGCTGCCTGCCAGCTGCATGGTATAAAGGGAACATGTTTTATCCCAGCCCCAGCAGCGATTGGCACGGTGATGTCTGGGAGGGCACCACCATTGTAAATTGCCAGGGGTAGAGGGAGAGGGAGAGAGCCAAGAATGGGGGGACCATATGTCTGAGGCCAAGGAGGAAGGAATGGCCCATGCACAGGATAATAGTGTTGGCTGCTTCTAGTGGCAGCGTTCAGGGCACTACGGAAGGGGTGACTGTACAGTGGTTAGTTTGCAGCCGGCTTAGCGCACTGCTCATGCTGTGTATATACCATACTGGCCACATGCTGTTGTGGCTGAGCATCTGCTGAGATGAGTGAATGGAGAGAGGTGGCTGCTTTGCAATTGTGCTTCAGGCTGCGGTGTTGCATTGACAGCCCATGTGCACCAACACTATTGTATTATACTGGCTTTGAGTTGAACGATGATCGAATAAGTGAATTGGATGCTGTGCTGTGTGAACTGTTGTCTAGATGTGTTTTGGCTGGGATGACAGGGAAATGCGCAGTAATTTGACTGTTTGTTCTGGCTCTGTGGCTCAAGGCCATTCGGCTGCCGCATCTGTGCGTGCGTACTATTGCCCTGCCCTGCCCTTGGCACACCGGTGGGGTGTGTCGCCTGGATTGTTTTCTGATTTGTGTTACGAGGGTGCCGCTTGCTGTCCCCTTATACTGGACAGCAGCTGTGGGATATGCAGAGTGATTGCAGCTTTGCAGTTGTACAGCATTTTTGTCTGTTCTGGGCTGTGTAGTACCCCAGCTCAAGTCGTCAGGTATGCAACTAGCCTGATGTAGCCTTGTGCTTTCTACAGTTGTGCATTCCAGCAACGGTTGCTATCTGCATAAAGAGTTATGTTGCCCTGAAGTGTGGGACGGCACTGGAGAGCACAATTGATCACAATGCATGCGCTTGATTAGTGTATCCATATCGCCCAGAACCTGAACCATGCAATGTTAGCATCCTGTCCACCGGCCTTGAGAGGATGGAATGGTGCTTTGATTTGTCATTGGGATACTTCCTGCTCTGTGCTAAACACTAGACTGGTGCCCAACAGGACTCCAGTGATCCCAGCGGGCCGTGCATAAATAAATTATGGTACAGTCACTGAGGTGCTTTCATGGCATGGTGTGCCTGTAAGTTGGCATGAGTGAAGCCCACTTTTGTGTGTGACAGCCACTGGTTTTGTACTGCGAAAGGGCACCCATGCATCATCCTCCCAGCCCTTGCGTCCCTGCTTGCGGTCAGTTGTTATCTCCTGTGGCAGGGGCACTTATGGACACACTGTCTCATGCCCAATCCCCTTACCCTGTCTCTTCCCCCTTTTAGTGGTGGTCAGTGACTCCAAAAGGTAGGGTTTCGTAGGCCTGGGTTGTAAGCTGGTCAGTGGAGGATGTGATGGGGTTTTGTTTACATTGTTTACATCTACGCTCACCCCATCTGGTGGCGTACAGTTAAGGAAGTAGTAGCCTATTAGATTGCTGATTACTGATTACCAAATGGCCCCATCAGTTGTGGGGCGCCCTTGAGGAGCCAACCCTGGCTTCATGGGCATCATCACCAGCTGTCGCAACACTAGCTGTAGCAACATAGCGTCTCGGACAGCAGCTACTACACGTGTGTCTGTGATTGTGCTGCCCTGCTTAAACATGGGAAGCATGTTTAGGTTACTAATGAGCATCAGACTCTGCATGCAGAGTCTGAGCACAAGGCTGCTGCTAGTATTAGGGTGGGCAGCTTATAAACAAAAGGGGGCTTGGCGTTTCTACGGTATCCGGTCAACTGGTCAGCGCATGGCAAGTCGAAATGGGCTGGCCTGACATACATTGGCTAGCAAGGGATTTAGGGTGGGCTGGTGGCAGCCGATTGTTTGAGCTTGGACAGGAACTTGAGTATGCCGTTGGAGCCTAAGTTGGCTCCTTGTGGGTGGCGCTGCCCCCACCGGCGCCCTGCTTTGACAGGGCCATCTGGTAATTGGTAATTGGTATCCATCATGACGTACAGTGCCTGTTATGTGCGTAGTACGGTAGCTAAGTTGGCTTCGTGCGCTTGAGAGCGCTCTGCTATGCTAGGGTTGCCCTAGTAAGAGTCCGTGGTAGGCTCTCGCCCGTGGGATCCCAAGTCAGCAGAATCACACACTCTTTGCATAGAAAGTGCATTGGCGGCTCAGCCAGCATAAATACCAATCAACCGAGAACCAGCGACGTCTGGCCGCCGTCCCAGATTCATTCCCACACGTTTCCCTTTCCATGACTGATAGTCACCCGATAGTGACACCATCCCAGATCGAAGATATTCCATAAACCTCACTTAGTACTCGACTTATACCTCGGTGCTCAGTTGAATTCGCACCGGTTCTCACCCGTCGGTACTGCATCAGAATACCAGCTGGGTAAAACATGCTAATAATCAACCCAATCAATAGACACAATCTGTCAGCGACACCACACAGTATGACAGCTGTCGCAACACTAGCTGTAGCAACATAGCGTCTCGGACAGCAGCTACTACACGTGTGTCTGTGATTGTGCTGCCCTGCTTAAACATGGGAAGCAGGTTTAGGTTACTAATGAGCATCAGACTCTGCAGGCAGAGTCTGAGCACAAGGCTGCTGCTAGTATTAGGGTGGGCAGCTTATAAACACCCCCCCGGCATGGCCTACTGCAGGCTGACGCCAGAAATGCAAACAGTGAGGGCAGAACGCAGCCGGCAGTAGCCATGAAAACAGGCTGCCTACCCCAATGTTGTTGCGCCTCAATCAATACAATGCCCCCCCTCGATGGGAGCATCCGGGCTCAGACATGCCCCCTGAAATGTGCATGTCCTGTAAACCCTAAACTTTTCACAACTGACTATGGGCCTGAATTGCCCCGATGCTCATCCCTGCATTGTCCATACCTGGGGTCCGCGAATGCGCAGCCCCTCCCATCCCCTGATCCTGGACCTTAAACCTTAAACCCCCCTTGAATGTCTGGATGCTGGATACCTCAGTACTCGGATGCTTGGATACGTGGATATTATTATTACATTTCATGATATGCCATAGCAATAAGTGCCATAGGCCCCGCACCTCAAGCTGTCACAAAGAACAGCGAGGTGGAACAGAATACGGGTAAACTTCGACATGTATGACAATATATGCCTAAACATGAGGTCCAGCAGCTAGGTCAAAATCACCCAAAACCTCCGCTGCCCCAATGGGGGTAAGAGCCTCCCTCCTACTTAAGAAAGCAAGGAGGGCTTGTAAGCCCGGGTGCAAGCAATAGTTGGATACGTGGATACTTGGATACCTGGTCAGTTGACTGCAACCTCAGTGACAGTCAGCAGGAGGCGTAAGGAAAGGTCAGCGTCGGCTTGAGTATGTCAGCCATCACTGCCTGCAGTTGAAATACAGTAGGGGCGATTAGTAACCAGGCACATCGCCTGTTCCCTGCCCCCCGTGGTATGCCCATGATCACGTGGACTCTGCCTTGCAGAGCCAGCTGTTGTAACCATTGCTGGCGTGCCAGCCGCGGGTTAGAGATCCAGTGGCCTGGTACATGTACACAGGTGGCCACTGAGAACTTTGCTGCCAGTAGTGGCACAGCAATATCCAACACCTCAAAGGGTGGTGATGTAACAATCACATCATGAGTCAGCTGGTAGTTGTACGGTTAGTAGGGCATCAGCAGCTGTAGCGTGGGTTCACGTCATTCTCTCTGACTTCGTAGCCTGCCCGTGCCACCTCCTTGGCGATGGTGCCAGATCCTGCAAAGGGATCGTAAAAGGTGGCACACCCCAAGAAGTTAACAGCGGACAACAAAGCTTGGACTTCCTGGGGGTCTGTTGGGACAAACCTGCACTCGAGGGTTACTAGCATTTCTCAAAGTTTCTGCAATCAGGTTGCTGATGCGTGTGGCATCTTTGGGAGCCAGGGGGCCAGGCATCAATGTCTGCATGGTTTGCTGCACCCCATCCGCAGTCGTAGTGAGATCCCAATACCGTGGCCAGTCTGGCTGGGACACTGGTGACAATGCTACCAGACAGAGCTGGCTTGTGTGTGCTACAGTAGGCGTCCCTACAGTAACTGCACCAACCATAGGGAAGTCTGTGGCTGCCACCTTCTTTCCAGCTGCCCAGGCAGGGCTGGTGGTCTATGAGCCTTTTGGGGGCCTGTGTGCTGGTCTCGAGATGGTCCTACGGAATGGTCTACCAGTCCACACCTATCTCTACTCAGACATTGACCTTGTTGCTCAACAAGTAGCCAGGCACCGTATTCGCCGCCTTCAGGCTCGATATCCTGGCTTACTACCAACCACTGCCCTATCAGCTACCTTCACTGCGCTTCCTCAAGACGTCTGGCTGGTGACTCCTGCTCACCTTCAGAAGCTTTCTAACCGCTACCAGCGCCAATGGTTGGTAGTGGTGGGAATGCCAGGATCTATCACCCGCAGGCAAGGGAGCAGGATTGACTGGTGACAGGAGCAGCACCCTGGCGCCATTGGTTAGGATGCTAGCAGATCTCCAGCAGTGTCAGCACCAGCTGCCACCTGCCTACATTGTTGAGAACACGTCCATGCAGTCCAATTTCAGGAACCCCGATGTAGCTACCAGGCAGTTCCAACTGATATGCCATGCTTTGGGACAGCCTGTCTGCATCGATGCTACTCGGTTTGACAGCTTAGCTCACCGTGTGAGGAACTACTGGACCAACCTGTGTGCTCCAGCTCGCTTGACAGCTGCAGTACAACAGGTCCAGCGCACGCCAGGATTGCATGTAGATGTTGTTATGGAACTACACACTGGACGCAAACCAGCTCCAGTCACTGTAGACGAGCAAGCCAGGAATGGGAGGTACCCAGCTAACTTCAAGGGCCACCCATTGTCTGCCTGGCCCACATTTGTGTCCTTTAAGATGTCCAAAGGGGTTTCCTGCCTGGCACCCATGGTTCTGTACTGGACCCTCGTATCGGAGCCACAGAGCCTAATGCTACATAGCGAGAGCAGGCCATGGGCTATTACCGGGACGACACAGCAGCTCCTGGCCTTACGGATGACCAACGCAGAGAAGTGCTGGGACGTTGCATTGACTCTAACGTGTTGCAATCCATCCTCGCTATCGCTGCTGCTTGGCACCGTAGGGACTGCAACGCTCCAGGGCACTCACCAGTGGTGGGTGTGGACCTGCAAGACAATCACAGTACTACGCTACCCTATGCTACCGCAGCCACTGTAGCTCTCACACTGTACCCTACCAATGATGGGGACCAGGACTGCAACATCAGCCTGGAACAGTACCTGGTGGCTATGGCAGTAGCCTCAGCAGCAGGATCCCGAGAGGCTTCAATGACTCACATCTGGCAGGACCCAGACTCGTTACACTACCTGCGCCAGCAACAGTACAAGCCTGAGTGGCCTCCTGCAACCCGTGATCGAGTTAAGAAGCGCGCCACCAACTACTCCTTTGAGTTGGATGGCAGACTGAAACGGCACCTACCAGATGGTTCTACAAGAGAAGTGCCACAATTGGAAGCCAGATCACAACTGATCTTGGACTTCCATCACCGTACTGGGCACTTTGGTGTCAGAAGAACAGGAGCCCTCATCAGTAATCACTACTGGTGGTGGGGCATGTGGGGAGATGTGGCTGCTGAACTCAGCAAGTGTGGCCTCTGCAGTCGCGTGAGGTCAAGCTTCAACAGTGAAAAGCCAGAACTCCAACCACTACCCATCAGCGGGCTTATGTACCGATGGGGAGTTGACCTGTGTGGGCCATTCACAACTACCACCAGAGGCCACAATTACATCATGGTAGCAGTGGAGCATTACAGTAAACACTTGGAATTGATCGCTATACCCAACAAGGACCCAAGCACAACTGCGGCAGCCTTTGCAGCCGCTGTACTGGGCCGCTACGGCAGCCCTGCTGAAGTGCTGACCGACCGAGGAGGTGAGTGGATGCAGGAGTTTGAGCACCTGTTGCTAGACTGCATGATTGACCACAGACACACCTCAGCTTCACATCCTGCTGCTAACGGGCTGGCTGAACGCTGTGTTCAGACCACGAAGCGAGCACTCAGCAAACTTTGTGCTGAGGAAGGAAATCAAGTCAATTGGGACCTACAGCTACCCTGGGTTATGTTAGTCTACAATGCTAGCACCCAGCAGTCCACAGGGCTGTTACCGTATCAGCTCATGCACGCTGTTACACCTACTGTACCGCCTGGTGTGAGGGAGCAGCCCCTGAATCTAGACGACCCAGAAGCAGCAGTAGCTGACTTCCTGGCACGGGCCAGTCTCGTTAAACATAGAACTGTCATGGCTGGGGACAATCTGTTGATAGCCCAGCACCGTGACACCCTGAGATATGCAAAGTTGAGAAGTGGGAACTACACCCCTCAGCTGAAACGGTATCTGCCAGGGGACTATGTGTATGTTTAAAAGAAGGACACAGAGGGCCTAGACATACATGCCAAAAAGCTGATACTGCGTGTCTTGGAAGTGAGGGCCACAGGAGTCCTTATCTTGCAGGGCCGATGCGGAACCAAGAGGGGCGTACACATCAGTCAATGCGCCCCCTGCCACCTGCCTGATGTTGATCCAACCATCGATGTAACAGGACGCCTCAATCCTGTACATGTACTGCCTAGTACGTTATGACGACGAGATGAGTTGAGTATGCATCACGCCGTGGTTCCGGCCGGTCAAGGACACCTTAACGTTACGTTGTCCTAGATACGTTACAATGTCCTGGAAACGGTTCTTGGACAACTCCTTCGGTTGCAACGCCTAGGTCGCGGGCGGTTTGATCCTGCCCGGCGCCGGCCGTTGGCAACCGGCAGTTACGAGACCGGTAGTAGGGCGAGGTGAACGTTGGTCCCTGCTTATGGGTATTTATTCCCTACGGATTAGAGGAGCGGCACTTATGTTCCTTTTATCTTGCTTCCGCTAAGCTGTAAGCCTATTAAGGGGCTTGCTGCTTCATTTGGTTTCGGCTTCTGGTTTTCCGTGGCCTGTGTCGTGCCCATCGAGGCACCCGCTGCTAGCTTACTGCGCGCTTTATGCAGTACCTTTACACTCATTTCCGACGTGCTTTACTCCTCAGCATGGATGGGAACGCCCCTAACGGGGCCAATGGTGCTAACAATTGGCACCCTCCTATGGCTCCTCCTCCAGCCAACCCACCCCCAGCTGCAAATGACAACGAACAAGAAGATCCCATGGAAGCCGAGCATGAGAACGCTGATGCCATGCTTCAAAACCCTGAGTTCCAGAACGCTGCTTCTCAGGCCCTCGCCAATGACGACGACGAGCCCGGCCTGGCTGATGGTGCAGCCGGCCCCGGGGCGGCCCCTATGGAAGAGGACGACGGTCCCCTCATCAGCCCCAAGAATCTCGTGAAGGTGGTTGCTGCCCTGACTCCTATCATGCTGCGCCAGACTAACGCTGTCGGCACTCTTATCAGCTCCATGGTAGTTTTCACAGGGGACGGCAAGGTAGCGTGGGCCGACTGGGTCCGCACTCTGCAGCACCGTGCCTCTGCCGTGGGCCTTCTCCCCGAGCAGCTGTCAGGTGCAGTGCTTGGTATGCTGCAAGGTTCTGCAGCTGCCTATGCGCAAGCCAACGGGCTTACCGCTGCCACGCCCTGGGCAGAGTTCGCGGCCACTATGGCAGCTGGTCCGTTCGCTTCCCGGGAAACGTCTTTCTCCCTGTGGCAGAGACTCACCCATGGCAATCTGGGCAATGGCAACGTAGCAGACACCATTGCTCAGCTCATGAAGCTCAAAGCCAAGTTCGGTTCTCTGGGCCATCAGCTACCTGATTCAGTCTGGATCAATGCCCTCCTGTCCAACCTCAAGTCTGAGTTCAGGGACAGGCTGCTTACCACTCAAGATGGCCGAGAATGGTCCTCCTTTGACGCCATCAGGACTGCTGCTAATGGCTTGTGGGCTGCTGCAAACTCCGCCAACAAATCTACTTCTTCTAAGCAGCCTCCCAAGGTCTCCTACAAGGACAAGGTCCTCTCCAAGACTTCAGCACCTCGGCCTCGTCCCTCTGGCCGCAGTGATCCTGATGCTGGTCCTTCTGATACCCATGCCCACAAAAAGCGCAAGCCCGATGGTCCAGTCTGTTTTGGCTGTGGCTCCAGCGATCACAAGATCTCAGATCGCGATGCAGCTGGCAACCCTGTTTGCCCCAATTATGATGAGAACAGGCTGCGCAAGGGCAAGTATCCTATGCACCCGCCTAAGAAGAATCAGGGAAACGGCAAGGGGAAGTGAGCACAGGTGAGCACCTTGCTTCCCCTCTTGGCAATGCTAATGTAGCACGGCTTAATGTAGCCCTGCCAGCAAATGCAGATCATGTTGATTCTGTATCATTTGAGGACATGCTTGAGACTTTTGTAGCTCATGATGTGCTACAGTGGCATGCTGCACATCCTTATGAATGCATTCCAGATGCACAGCATACGCCTCCTGTGTCTCACAGCAAATCTTTACGTAAGCATGCTGTAGGTGTGAAAAGGCTACGAGCTCAGGATGCTTTGCGCCATGTTACAGATAGTGAGCTTCATGATAAGCTTTCTCTTATGGTGCACACACGCTTTAGCAAACGTGCTAAACCCTGTGACGATTCTCCTGACTCTGCTGCTCCTCCTGCTGCTGCTGCTGTTCCGCAGCCTCCTCCCGATACCTCAGATGATGACAACACTCCGCCAGCAGTTGACAACGGTGCTTCTGGTGTGGTTTCTACTGATGTTCCATGGGATGACAGGTCAGACCTCATGGTGGATCCTAAGTTGTTTTTGGAGGTGCAAGCTAAGCTTGCTAGGCCTTTCACCCTAGATGCATTTGCTCGTGATGATGGGTCAAATGCTTTATGTGACCATTATTGCTCACCCTCCAGGTCTTTCTTTGATGCTGACCTGGCTGGTCAAATGGTTTGGGTCCATGCACCCTATGACAGGTTACATGATGCATTAGACCATTATTTCAAGCACAAGGGCCCTAGTACGGGTGCTGTGTTCCTTGTGCCTAAAGCTCAGAAAAGTGCCCTTTTGCAGCACAGTAAACGCATGAAGTTGCTGCATGAGTTTAGACGTGGCACTAAGTTGTTCTGTGGTCCCTTACCTCGGGACCCTAATAGTGAGCAGCGACGGTTTGGTCCTATTAGGTATGACATACAGTTGTATTGTGATGCTCCTGGCCCGTTGCCAGAGTCTGACCATGTTTCAGTAGACCTTCAACCCCAGCCTACGGGTGCTGTGGCTGTGCGACTTAGTCTCAAAATGCAGGTGCCAGTTACTGTTTCTGGTATTCCTACGGTTGCTGTTTTGGACACTGGTGCACAAGGTTTGCAGGACTCTGCCAATGTGTATTTGAGCAAGGAGTTTGTTGCTCGTAACAATTTCAGGTGTACTCCCTGTCCAGATATGCCTAAGGTGTTAGGCGTCGTAAAAGGGGAGGAGACAAATGTAATTGGGATTGTTACTGCTACATTCAAGATTGGATCACTGGTTGAGACCCTACGCTGTGTCGTTCTCGATCTGCCAGCCCCAATAGATGTGCTCATGACAGATGATTGGTTGCATAAGCATAAGGCCAGCCTGGATTACAATGCTTTATGTATTGTCTTGCAGAAGAGAGCTCGTAGGCATATCATTCGCTGTATTGCAGCTAAGAAGCCAGCCAGTGCAGCCGAGCAGAAGCCGCTTGTTCTCTTGACAGCCAAGCAGTGTACGAAACAGCTGTCTAAGCAAGGCACTGCCTATTGTTTGATTACGGTTCAGCAATTGCAGGATGCAGCTAACACTGCTAATCAGCCAGCCAGCACGAAGCCTTTGCCTCCTGATATTGCACAGTTGATCAGCCAGTATCCTGATGTATTTGCTGATAAGCCACGATATGGTGGAAGTTTACTAAGCCTTGATCATGAAGTGATCCCTCTTCTACCAGGTACCAAGCCCATCTTCAGGCCCATGTTCAGGTACAGCCCTATGGAGCTTGAAGAAATGCAAAGGCAAGTGCAGCATCTGCTGGAAATGGGTTCTATTGAGCCCAGTACTTCTCCTTATGGTGCTCCAGTACTGTTTGTTAAGAAGCCTCGTTCTACAGCATTACGCATGTGCATTGACATGAGAGCGCTTAACAGCCAGACCATACGTAATGCTCTTGCCTTGCCTCGCATTGATGACCTGCTAGATATGATGGGAGGCACAAAATTCTTTACGGCGCTGGACATTACTGCAGCTTATAATATGATAGGCCTGTACAGAGATGAGAATGGTCATTGCCCAGACGCTCCAAAGACGGCCTTTCGGACTCCCTTTGGCCATTTCCAGTACAAAACGCTTTTGTTTGGACTTACGAATGCTCCAGCTGCATTTCAAGGTGTGATGAACAAGATTTTTGCACCTTACCTCAACAAATTTATGACTGTCTATCTAGATGACATCTGCATTTTCAGTAAAACGTATGAGGAGCATTTACAGCATCTTAAGCTTGTTCTTGATGTTTTGCAAGAGCACAAGCTTCACCTTTCTCTGCATAAGTGTGAGTTCCTAAAAGACGAGCTGCTGTATTTAGGCCACATTATCAGTGCAGATGGTGTCAAGGTGGACCCTGCCAAGACGGCGGCTGTGGAAAAGTATGCTGCTCCTACAGATGTCCCAGGTCTACGTCGCTTCTTAGGTATGGCAAATTATTTCAGGAAGTTCATTAAGGGCTATGCTCAGATGACAGCGCCCTTGACACATTTGCTACGCAAAGATGTACCTTATGTTTGGGGTGCTGCTCAACAAGCTGCTTTTGACAATGTGAAGACAGCCCTTACCAATGCTCCTGTCCTTGCTTTACCTGACTGGCATGACGCAGAGACACCTTATGTTATGATTACTGATGCTAGTTATGATGGCCTAGCTGGTGTTCTCATGCAAAAAGGCAGACCTATTGCATACGAAAGCAGGAAGCTCAATAGTGCTGAGTCACGTTACTCGCCAACAGAACTAGAGATGCTTGCTGTGGTGCACTGTTGCAAGATATGGCGCTGCTACATTGAAGGCCGTGATGTGCATGTTTACACTGATCACAAGCCTAATACGTATCTCAGTACGCAGGCCATGCTCAATAGACGGCAAGCACGATGGGTTGAGCTTCTGCAAGGGCATAGCATTCAGTGGTTTTATAAGCCAGGTGCTCAAAACCCTGCTGACGGTCCTTCACGCAGTCCCGTTAACGATGCCCCTCCAGATTCTGTGCTAGTTGCTGTGCTTACTGCCCAGGTCCCTGCTGTGCGCAAGTTTCAACGTGTTGCAGACTCTGCTGAGTTTGTTGACCAAGTCACCGCTGGTTATCAACATGATGCCTGGTTTCAGCACAAGGCCAACGTCGCACATTTGCAGTTCTGCAAAGGGCTGTTCTACAAAGGTAATGCTATTGCAATCCCTAATGTAGGTGAGTTGCGTGCAGAGCTCTTAAAAGAGTGCCATGCCACTCCTTATGCTGCACACCCTGGCAGAGATAAAACGCTGTCCCTGCTCAGCCGATATTTCTGGTGGCCTGGTATGGCTCAGGATGTAGCTAAGTACGTAGCACATTGTGACAGTTGCCAACGTAACAAGGCTAGTAGTCAAAGCCCAGCTGGTTTGCTGCAGCCTTTGCCTGTCCCTGGCCAGCCTTGGTCCTCCATCAGTATGGACTTTGTCGTTGACCTGCCTGTTACGACAGATGGTTACGATTCCATCCTGGTTATGGTAGATCGCCTGACAAAGATGGTGCATTTAGCCCCCTGTCATAAAACAGATGATGCATCTACGGTAGCATGGCTGTTTTATAAACATGTGGCTAGCTTGCACGGATTTCCTGAATCCCTTGTTACAGACAGAGACCCTAAATTCATGTCTAACTTCTGGGCCTCTCTCATGGCACGCTTACGCATGACTCATCTTGCAAGTACTGCTTTCCACCCTCAGACTGACGGTAATACTGAGCGTGTCAACAGAGTCATGGAAGATATGCTCAGGCACTATGTGCGTGCTGATCAAACGGATTGGGATTCTTGGCTCCCTATGATTGAGTTTGCCATCAATAATAGCTGGCACTCCTCCATTAACAATACGCCTTTCTTTCTGAATTTTGGACGACACCCACGTTCTCCCACTGAGTTTGTGCTGCTTGCAGCTAACCGGGGGAGGGAACCAGATGATAGAGTTCCTGCTGTCAAATCCCTGATTCAGAACATGCATGATGCAATCTCAGACGCCAAGCGTTGCTTGCATGCTGCCCAGCAAAGGCAGAAGGCTTATGCTGACATACGCAGAAGGGATGTTGAGTTCAAAGTGGGTGATCAAGTTTTGCTGTCCACTAGGAACCTCACTATGAAGATGGTAGGCTCTGCTAAGCTTATGCCTAAATATCTTGGTCCCTTTACAATAAGCAGGAAAATAAATCAGGTTGCTTTTGAGCTTGACCTGCCTCCTTGCATGAAGATACATAACGTGTTTCATGTGTCCCTGCTGAATACTTACAGATCTGATGGTTCTGTGCATCCACCACCACCTCCTACGCTGGTTGATGGTGAACTGGAATATGAAGTGGAACGGATCCTGCTGCATAGGGATAAGCACCCTGTGCGTGGCTATAAGATTAAGCGAGAGTTCTTGATCAAGTGGCTTGGCTATGGCCCTGAGCATAACACTTGGGAACCTGAAGCTAATCTCAAGAATTGTCCTGAGCTTCTGTCTGAATATTGGGCATCTGTAAAGGCTACTGATGTCATAAGACAAGAGAAGCATAAGGCACTCAATGCCAGGAAGCGTGTGAAGGCCAAACGCTCTGGCAAATTGAAACGCATGCACTGATTCTCTTTATCTTGCAGTGGCATGCAACGTTACGGCATACTCATTTACTATCAATGGATATGTCATCTCAGTGTTAAGGCATTATGAGCTATCACTGCTGAACTGAACTCATGGAGCTCAGAAGGTTTCGGCCCTTTTGCTAACTCCCTTGACGCCGGCCTTGAGACCCTTTTAGTATGAGCTTTGCATGGGCATATGAGGGATTTCAGTTGCTGCTAGGTTGTTCTAATGTTCTGACACATTATGTAAGCCATGCAACATGAAGTTGGCTGGTCTATGATGAGCGCTCATGATGAGGTCTTAGCATGCTGTGCTAAGGGTAACTACAGCTCAAAAGTTACCAATACTCTTGGCCTTGTTGTCATCTCTGTGTACTCCCTTGTATTATCTCTGTATGATTGAGGGCAATCATACTTAAGTGGGGAGGAATGTAACAGGACGCCTCAATCCTGTACATGTACTGCCTAGTACGTTATGACGACGAGATGAGTTGAGTATGCATCACGCCGTGGTTCCGGCCGGTCAAGGACACCTTAACGTTACGTTGTCCTAGATACGTTACAATGTCCTGGAAACGGTTCTTGGACAACTCCTTCGGTTGCAACGCCTAGGTCGCGGGCGGTTTGATCCTGCCCGGCGCCGGCCGTTGGCAACCGGCAGTTACGAGACCGGTAGTAGGGCGAGGTGAACGTTGGTCCCTGCTTATGGGTATTTATTCCCTACGGATTAGAGGAGCGGCACTTATGTTCCTTTTATCTTGCTTCCGCTAAGCTGTAAGCCTATTAAGGGGCTTGCTGCTTCAATCGACTGGAGCCTAGGCAAGCTAGAGGCTACAACGCTGTGCCAAGGCTGCCAAGGAGACGACTCAGCCACGCTGGGCAAACTGATATTCTGCGACAACTGTAATGATGGGTGGCACATCAGCTGCCACACTCCTCCTATGGAGCGACAGCCACCTGGCACATGGGTGTGCCAGGGCTGCATTGATCAAGGTATCACATTGGACACAGTACGCGCTATACAGCAGCAATCTGATCTCAAGGCTGCTCAGCAGCTGACTTGGGAAAAACTGTACCCCTCTGAGATGAAGGACAGGGCCCTGGATGGCAGGCTGTTGAAAAAGCAGTTCGCCAAACCAGGAGCTCCCAACATCACCCAATGGTTCACAGGCCGTGTTCACTGGGTGGGGCGGGGGACTGGGCTGGGTTGTTGGCTGGCCCTTTAGGGCTAGACAATAGCGGTAATATCAAATTATGCGCGAAGTTCGGCCAACGCTTCTTCGACTTCCACGACGGTTCTTCGAGCGCGCAGACTCGGCCGGTGCTTTGAGCGCTCGGGAGACGTCGTGTCTAGCTCAGGAGCCTCTCAAAAGGCATAGTCCAGCTCCGCCTAATGCGTTGTACGGCCTGTCGAAAAATGCGCTTCGAAGGCGGACCCTGCGCGCCTGCAACGAAGATGTTCGGTTGTGGTTGGCCCTTCAGAAGTAGAAAGCCATTGAGATGAAGCAGGTGCAGCCTCATCGTAGCATCGACTGCATTAATGGTGGACCTTACGCGTTTGAGAAGGCTATGGAACAACGAGCTACGTCAAAGGCGGTCCAGGTCCTTGGCAGCAAAGACTGGCCCAGAGAGCATGACGGGAGGTAGGTCCGCGACGTGTTCTGAACTCGAATGCTCATTTGAGAATAGCGTGCCATTGTGGAAACCTGGCGAGTGCGTCGGGCTGTGCATAGTCTACTCTGTACAGTGCCCCGGACTTTGTCAGGAGCCCATGGTCCAGTACTCCGAAAGCTTGTCTCCGTAACGGTGGCAACAAAGCCAAGTGCCAGCTGCCCATGCAATGTACCACAGTTTGTTGGCCGTTCTTACAGAACGCGACACAGCATTGCAAGGATGTAGCCAGGTGCTGCTTGCTGGTATTGTACATGCTCTCGGACAGACGCCTTGCTGGAGCTCGTTTCCGCGACAGCTGGCTGAGTTGTATGAGGCACATCTAGAAACATGACCTACACCTACAGTCCTCGCTGTAGGTACCAAGCGTTCCTTGGGCTTGCAAGCACGCTACTCGACACCATCGACCATCGACGATCCTTCCTGCACTAGGACCTAGGATAGGTACACGGCATGATGCCAAAAGATGGAGCCATCCTACTTTGATATGCAGGACTACTATTCACCATCCCCAATACTCAGTGGCCCCTCCATCGCGCTAGCACTGCTGTCATAGCGAGAGTGAGCAGGAGTGTTCATGCATGTGTGCAGTGAAATAGCTAAAACCTGACGGTTTAGGAGGGTAAAAGCCTGAGGTAACTCAGTTTGGTCAAGCAGACACTTGGATCACCTCTAAGGAACATACGTTTTTGGTTTATGTTGTGTTATGTCATTGTTTGGCCTTGAGTTGGCCAAGAGTGTACCGCTGTAGTGTTGAGTGTACCTGACATTCTCGGAGCCATATGCACTTTATGGTACTTTATCAAGTGGTGAGGGATCAAGTGTCAAGGGCTGTCACAACGCTTTGCCTCATTTCGGGCTTTCACCAACCCTATAAATAGGGGCGCTGGGAGGCTATGGCTAAGCCTCAGTTCATTAATAGTTATCTTTGTCTACAGCACACGCCTTAAGTGTCCTGTGTATCGACCTGTAAGTTCACATCGCTGACATCTCCGGTCCGCACATGGTTGAAGGCTAAGCGCTTACGTGCCGCCTAAGCAGCTAGTTCGACCCGGGAGAGGAACCGTAACATTTGGTTTGGGAGCCTAATTGATCCATATAAGTATCCGCCCGTTATTGCTGTCTTACACGAGTTAGCATCGTACTGGGTTACGACCGCATGCCGCGCAACCATAAGAAAGCAAGGGAGCAGAGCATACCTCGGCGTATCTCGCGTGAATCCGAACAGTGCATTAACTACGCTTGCGAGTTCCTTTGGAGCAATAGTTACTTGGAGAGTACCCGCGTTGTTCAGCAGCAGCATCTAGTCATCCGCGTTCCTGCCGCTTATCGCGAAGCAGCAGAACAGCACGATAATAGAGAGAGTGACCTTGTGGTGGATTATACAAATACGTTAAGCAGCGAACCCGCTTGGAGGCGCTAGCAGACTCTCAGCAGGCTCAGCAGCTTTCGACCAGCAGCGCTGACGTGTGACAGTACGGCCATACCGTTACCGCCGGCTTCCAAGGTTACACTCATCAGACCGACCGCAGCTTAATGGAGGGACAAATCGAACAGCTGACTACACAGCTACAGCAGCTGTACCATGAGCACGCTGCTATGGCTCAGCAGTTCGCAACCGCGCAACAGCAACTAACGACAACTCAGCATCAGCTTGCGCAGATGCAGCAGCAGCCACAGCACGCCAGTGGCGCCGCAGCTCTTGGACCTAAGCTAAAGCTGCCTAAACCACCTGTGTTTACTGGCCGCAACCGCGAGCCAACGCCACAGAACTGGACCTATCAGATGGAGAACTTCCTTAGTGCGAATGACATCAACCTGGACACCCCAGCAGCCGTCGTTTACGCAGCAGGTTACCTTGCAGACTCTGCCTTAACATGGCACCGTATGCACCAGATCGATGTCGCACGGGGAATCATAGTAACGTACGCCAATTGGACCGAATTCAAGACCGCTCTCATCAGCCGTTTCACCGCAATATCAGCCGAACGCACCGCCCGGCAGAAGCTGACCTCACTCAGGCAGGGCAAGAGCGTTAGGGAGTATGCGCAAGACTTCAACTTGTGCATGATAGAACTGCCAGAAATGAACGAGAAGGACCGGTTGTACCGCTTTCTGGAAGGACTCAAGCCAGAAGTACGAATTCACGTCGAACTGAAGAAACCTGATACCCTTGCTGAAGCAATAGAGTTGGCTATCCAGACTGACTCTTTGCTTTGGCAAATCAGGAGAGGACCAACCCTGGTGGGCAGAGGAGACACCTACCGAGCTATGACCAGTCACCACTCATCAGCAGGACCCAGTGCCATGGAGATTGGCTCACTTGAGACCAAGGGCCACGTAGGCCCAGAGAGAGCCATGAACTTCAAGCAGAACATCCGTTGCTTCTACTGTGGAGCAAGGGGTCACTACAAGCGTGACTGCCTGAAGCGTAAGAAGCACCTAACCATGCGATCTTCAAACTAGAAGAGGCGCGTGGTGCAGTGAGTCCCACACGCGCCGAGAAGGCCAAGCCCCGACCCGCAGAAGACTCACGGACTGGCATACCATCAAGGACAACACGGATGTCAGGGAACAGCCACCCCACGGTGCCAAGGGGTACCCCAAAGCAGAGACCAAAGCACTGTTCAACACGGAGGAGGGACCGTGAGGACTGGATGTTTGACCCTTTGGAAAGGGCCAGCTTTGAAGCGTATTACGGACCATTTTCAGTAGACGCCTGTGCGGATCCCGAAGGACATAATGCCCAGGCCAAAAAGTTCTACCACAGCCAGAATTCCTTCCTCAAGGCGAATGTCGAGGGAGAGAATGTATGGCTGAATGCGCCCTATCGCCGCGCCGGCCATTTTCTGAGGCACTACTTGGAGTGCAAGGAGAGAGCACCGACTCAGACTAGCGCAGTTATCGTTTTGCCCAAATGGGACAACAAGCCGTGGTGGAAACTCACCCAGGGATTCAGGGTTCTGAGAGTCTACCCTGCCGGCAGCCACCTATTTACAGCACCAGCACACCCCGGCGAAGTTACCCGGACAGATTTAGGACCAACTAGATGGGACGTCATTGTATTTTGGGACCCACCTACACTCCAAGGGATTATGAAGGCACTACCAGCAGAAACAGCAGCTACTTCAGCTTCCGCCGAAACCGTACCGCTACCCGATACCGACGTAGTTACATCAGAGCTGGAAGGACTACAGCCAACCAGTAATCAGCTAATACGGCTAACAGCAGTGCTATGGGGCCGCAAAGTACGAGCCCTAATCGACTGTGGAGCCGGTGATAATACCATCAGCAGTCAACTCATTGACGAAATACGACCTAAGACTCTCACCGTACCCGGAAAAGTGGTGCAACTTGCTGGACCCGTGACGCAAGACGCCAGCCGGTTGTTGAACCACCAGACCTTTCGAATTGGAGCTTTCAAGGACAAGGACAACTTTACGGTTACCAAGCTAGCACGAGATGACCTCATCTTAGGAAAACCCTGGTTGACTCGGGTCAACCCGCCCATTGACTGGATCAGTAATACCGTGACTATCACCAAGGGGCGAAATTCCTACACCTTGAGATCTACGGTTGAAGACACATCACCTACCGTGAACCTCCTAAGTTCACTGCAACTCAAGCGTGAACTACGGAAGGGAAGAACCGCTTACCTTGCCGTAATCCGTGAAGTTCTGGAAGAAGGGACCAAGCTGGAAATTGAAGGTCCTACAGAGGAGTGGAAGGGAAGGCTGATACAAGTCTTGGAGAAGCACCAGAAGATCTTTGAGCCGTTGCCCAAGGGGTTACCACCCGAACGAGCGATCGATCATCATATCGACTTAGAACCCGGAGCACGACCGCCATACCTACCCACCTATCACATGAGCCCTCTGGAGCTGGCCGAATTGAAGAAACAGCTAGCCGAACTAATTGACATGGGGTACATACAGCCATCAAAGTCACCCTATGGGGCACCCGTACTCTTTGTGCCCAAGAAGAACGGGAAGTTACGTATGTGTGTGGACTACAGAGCTCTCAACAAGCTCACCGTGAAGAACCGGTATCCGTTGCCACGTATCGATGAGCTTTTGGACCAGTTAAATGGAGCTACAATCTTTACTAAACTGGACTGCCAACAGGGCTATCACCAGATTCGTATATCAGGTGATGACGGAAGTATTCAGAGGACCGCCTTTCGCACCCGATACGGCCACTACGAATGGTTAGTCATGCCCTTTGGCCTGACTAATGCGCCAGCTACGTTCCAAGCCCTAATGAACAACATCTTACGCCCGTACTTGGACCAATTCGTGGTAGTCTATCTGGATGACATCTGCATCTACTCCAAAACCCCGGAGGAGCACCTACAGCACGTGGACAAAGTCTTGGCCTTGCTTGAGCAACACCAGCTCTACATTGGCCTTGACAAGTGCGCTTTTGGACAAGCTGAGATGGGTTTTCTCGGACATGTGATCAGCAAGGACGGAGTAAAGGTGGACCCAAAGAAGGTGCAAGCTGTCACAGAGTGGCCTACACCTTCTAACGTGAAGGACATCAGGAGCTTCCTTGGTTTGACCGGTTACTATCGACGGTTCATTAAGCACTACGCTCACCTCGCGCTACCACTCACCGAACTGACCAAGAAGGAGAATGGATGGAAATGGACAGCGTCAGAAGAAGCAGCCTTTCAAGGCCTAAAAGAAGCCGTAACTTCAGCACCAGTTCTCGTTACCGCCAACCCCGAACTTCCGTATGAAGTTTACACCGATGCCTCGGACTTTGCTCTTGGAGCAGTCTTGCTACAAGACCAAGGCCAAGGACTAGTCGGGTAGCGGTGCTCTGTCGGGCTGAGCTTACGCGATAGGTAGGCGACGGGATGAAGTACTTCATCCCGTCGCCTACCTATCGCGTAAGCTCAGCCCGACAGAGCACCGCTACCCGATCGGTGATAAGGAGTTACTAGGCATCTACTGGGCTTTAACCGAGTTGGAGATGTTACCTGGAAGGAGCGCAGTTCAGAGTGAACTCGGACCATCTTAACCATACCTGGTTTGCGACCAAGAAGAACCTTAACCGCCGACAGACCAAGTGGAGCCAGTGGTTAGAATCATACTACTGCGGAGTGGACATCGCCTACAAGGAGGGGAAGTCAAACCTCTCTGACCCTCTATCACGCCGTGCCGACCTGTACAGCATCAGTTCGATTCATACCGATGACCTACTCACCCGCATTAGTAACAGCTACGAGACCGATGAATACTACAACCAGCCGTTTCCGTATTTGGAGAACATCAATGGCCTTTGGTACTTTGGAGATCGTCTAGCAGTACCTCGTAATCTGGAGATTCGGCATGAGATAATCCGTGAATGCCATGACTCACTCAGTGGAGGACATCTGGGAGTGACCAAGACAATACAGCGTGTGGCAAGGAGGTTCTGGTGACCACACATGTCAAAGACAGTACGTCAATACGTAACTGCCTGCCCATCATGCCAACGGAACAAACCATCGAACCAGTTACCTGGTGGACTACTGCAGCCGATTCCGATACCGAAAGCAAAGTGGGAGGAGATGACAATGGATCTAATTACCGACCTACCGCCGACCCGTAACGGTTATGACGCAATTGTGACCTTTGTGGACCGGCTTAGCAAAGAAGTACACTTTGCTCCGACAACAAAGAAGGTTGACGCCGTTGGACTCGCCCGAATCTTTCGTACTACCATCTACCGACATCATGGAATGCCTAAGGCAATAATCTCCGACCGTGACGACCGTTTCCTTAGTCATTTCTGGAGAGCACTCTTCTCAGTAGTGGGAACTGATCTGAAGTTCTCAACAGCCTACCACCCACAGAGTGATGGCCAAAGTGAACGTGCAAACCGCACACTGGAGGAGTACCTGAGACACTACATCAACCCCCTGCAAGACAACTGGGACGAATACTTGGACCTAGCCGAGTACGTATACGCCATCAATGACTCCATCAACCCAAGCACCGGTTACACCCCATTCTACCTCACATACGGTCAACACCCCAACACCGCCTTGGACCTCACTACCGATGCTATGGTGCCTAAGGCACAGGACTTTCTGGTGGAAATGAAGGATGCTGTCACCCATGCCAAGGCCAAGCTTCAAGAAGCCCATGCCCGTCAAGCAACCCAAGCTAACAAGAAGCGGCGCGATGTAACCTTCCGAGTAGGAGATAAAGTGGCGCTATCCACAGCCAATTTGAGGTTACCTTCAACTATGTCTAAAAAGTTGGCACCTAAGTATATTGGCCCTCTCAAAGTGACTAGAGTGATTAACCCTGTCGCATATCAGTTGAAGTTACCAGCGAATTTACGTATTCATAATGTGTTTCATGTGAGTTTGTTGCAACCTTGGTGTTCTGATTTGGAAGTTCCTAGTCACTCTGATGCCCAGTGCCAACCGCCACCTGTAGTACCTGATGATGAGCAATATGCTGTGGAAGCCTTGTTGGACAAGAGGATCACTGCACGTGGAGGTATTGAATATCTAGTGAGATGGCAAGGTTATGGACCAGAGGATGACTCATGGCGACCGAGTAGTGATATTGAGCAAAGCCTGATTACGGCTTACGAAGCTACTCATCATGCCACCTTGCCCACGGCTCGTAGGAGTACCCGCAAGAGTACTCGCCGTTATACATAGTTATAGCAGCGAGGGCGCTGCTCCTAAAAGGGGGACAGTGTGCAGTGAAATAGCTAAAACCTGACGGTTTAGGAGGGTAAAAGCCTGAGGTAACTCAGTTTGGTCAAGCAGACACTTGGATCACCTCTAAGGAACATACGTTTTTGGTTTATGTTGTGTTATGTCATTGTTTGGCCTTGAGTTGGCCAAGAGTGTACCGCTGTAGTGTTGAGTGTACCTGACATTCTCGGAGCCATATGCACTTTATGGTACTTTATCAAGTGGTGAGGGATCAAGTGTCAAGGGCTGTCACAACGCTTTGCCTCATTTCGGGCTTTCACCAACCCTATAAATAGGGGCGCTGGGAGGCTATGGCTAAGCCTCAGTTCATTAATAGTTATCTTTGTCTACAGCACACGCCTTAAGTGTCCTGTGTATCGACCTGTAAGTTCACATCGCTGACATCTCCGGTCCGCACATGGTTGAAGACTAAGCGCTTACGTGCCGCCTAAGCAGCTAGTTCGACCCGGGAGAGGAACCGTAACAATGTGCTTGCAGCAGCGAAGCCGGTTGTGCCCTCGCCCCTGGATTGTTCTGCATTGCATGCTTGGAACAGCTCTCAATGTACAAATCTTCATCAGAAGCCCGTCCTGCCCCACCTGTGTCCTTTCACTGCAGCAATAGAGTGCGATTTGCTAGTTGGCAGCAGCAGTCCAAAGCTAAGGCTAGCATCATATCAATTGTGTATATGGGGGGGAGGCAGGGAAGGGGAGATAACGGCCAGGCATACCGCATACGAGTGGAAGTGCTTTCAGAATTAGCAGTGTAAGAAAGGTCTCAGGTCTACTTGTATCCGCCTCGCTCGAATACGCAGCCCTCTAGCTCTCTATTACTCGCTCTTACTCAACACACCACACTAACAAACCCGGTAGGAGTCATGCTTGGGTGCTGCACGGCCCAGAGGGCAGTGCAGTGCCCTACCAACAGACCCCTGGATAAATCCGTAAATCCCAGAGTTAATCCTGGGAAGTCCTACATAAGTCCCAGGATTTATTTCTTAATCCCAGGCAGGTGTGAGAAGTGTCGTTTTCACCAAGGGAGCCGTATCTTAAGGACAGGAAAACCATATCGAGAGACTCTACATGTCCTCCTACATCTCCAAAGCCATAAGAGACCAATACAGCAGCAGCATACATATAAACCGCTACCGCCGCCGCGCCTACTTACTAGCTAGTACATAGCCATACATACATACATACATTCCCATAAGTACATACATACTGCCAGAACCCATCATCAACATGCACGAACGAATACATCACATGCCATGTACATATGCACAACGCACATATACCAGTGGCAAAGGGATTGTGAAGCCCAGCTGACCACAAGCAAGGCAGCAGATCTAGACCATCATCACATATAGCATAGTTGCGCCCGATCCAGCAGCCACCCATCCAAGTAAGACTGAGCTGCAATCTCTATCCCAAGTGACCATCATACGAATTAGCTGATCACGTAGCTGCCAAGATTTCCCCGTGACAGCTGAGACAACAGGCGTACTGCATGCATGCAGCAAAAGTAAGACCTCGGTCCCTCCACCAGAAGTTCTCCCAATCAACAGCAGAATTGCCATACCCCAACCCATGGCAGCAAGCATAGCCCTGAAGTTGTCTGGAATGTTGCGGGCAAAGTCCGGATGCAGGTCTGGTTTGAGATTGGCAATGATGTCAAGCAGCCGCTCCACAGCTGACTCTGGCAGGCCATAATCAGCAGCCAAGAGAAGAATTTCAGAGAACAGCACCGACAGTGCCGATACCATGTCTCGATTCTGAGGATAGCTGTTGGAGGGCTCAGTGTAGGTGTAGGTCCTGCTTCCAAAGCGTCCCTTGTAGATCCCTCCATCACCCTCCCCCGGAAGAGTGCCCTCATCAGGGGGATCGTCAAGCGCTCCCTGCTCAAATTCCATCTCTCCTCCATTGCCATCGTCCTGCAATGGCACAGCCATATCACCAATAAGCTATCTGGCTGTTGGCACCACAGTACAAAAAATATTACAGCCCATGTGCATACCTTCAGCAGTTCAGCCTATGTAAACATTTGAAAGTAGCATACGTGTTACCTGTGAGCTATCATATGTGTGTCATGCTTGCTAGTCCCTCGTGCTCCAAGCAGCCATCCCGATGCAATGTCCAACTTATGATGTCCGGAGCAACGACACAGACATCTGCATGAACTTTTTCATTTACAGATATTGTCATATGCTTACCTGTAATTCAGCCTCTGGATCTGGCTGCTGCAACATACGTAGCACTGCTTGCCGCTGCTCAGCAGTGAGTTCCTCCATGGCCGCTGCCAGAAGTCCTGGGTTGTTGCCCAAAACAGTACCCAGAACAGAAGGGTCTGCATGCAGAAGACGTGCCAACCCATCTCCCTGCTCCTGCCCAGGTACACCAAGAGTAGCCTGCCGAGTTGTTGCTGCTCCTGCAGCTCCTGCTGCTGCACCTGCTGCAGCTCCTGCTGCTGCGCCTGCTACTGCACCTGCTGCTGCGCCTGCTGCTGCACCTGCTGGTGCTGCCTGTTGCGGTGGTCCTGCGAGCTTTAGGCGCCGTGCGATCTCTTCTGGAGAGGGCTGCTGGGTGCGGTCTTCCTCCCTAGCATACACGCAGTGGATGTGCTTTCCACTAGCATCCTTCCATTTCTTAGCACCAAGCCTAAATCGATGGGTATCGCAGGTAGCTTTAGGTCTAAGGTACTTAGCTGGGTTCCACCCATCTCTTGCCCATTCCTGGTACCTAGCCGGGTAGCATGTATTACACAAGCACAAGTACAAATCTTTCAATTTGTCTACGTCATCGTCATCGTTATCCATAAGCCCATCGACGCGAACGATTAACCGCAAGCACTACCACCTGCCGCTGGCACTTCCCATGCACCCTGCATTTTAAGAGCTTGCACAGCAGCAGACCCCTGACCGTCAGACGCGACACAGATGCCGCTTGATGCAGAAACACCCGTCACAAGCTTGATAACTTAAGATTGGCACATCTTAGTTGACGGACACTTGGTTGCTGGTCACTTGATGTTTACGCCTCACAAAGCCCTGCCCCATTCTTACCCCCCTTACTCAGTTACTGCCCCCCTGACCTCCCTTGCCCCCCTCATCCTCTTGTTCCCTCCCCCTCCCCCCCAGTATTTGTTGTGAAGGTAGACCCCAATTACGCCCAGCCCTGGCAGAAGTGTCCTCAGCGCTCATCATCTGGAAGTGCCTTCGTGCTGGACACTGGCAAGAGACGCATCATCACTAATGCACATGTGGTAAGGGACAGGGGGGGGGGGAGGGGGGGAGGAGCTCCTGAGGGAAGGAAGCCTAAAGCCTAAACCCTAAGGGAGGGGGGGGAGGGGGGGGGGGGTGAGAAAGGGAGGGGGGGAGGACCTCCTGAGGGAAGGAAACCTAAAGCCTAAACCCTAAGGGAGGGGGAGGTGGAGGGGAGGGGGGTTGGGCGAGGGAGGCGGGGAGGGCGGCAGGATAAGGACAACCGGGTATCTGCATCTGCTGCTCCAAAGCTTTTCATCCAATGCATTGACTGTTTGTCAAAAGATTGCGGTGCAGGGTATATGGAGCTTGCTATGTCATATCATGAACATTTATTTAGAACATCTGCTGCTGTTCCTGCTGCTGCCACTCCTCGAGGTCAGCCAGAGACCCTAAACCCCAAACCCTAAACCCTAACAACAATATCTAGTTGTAATTCCGCTGACCACAGACCCTGCTGCTGTCATTCTCCCCCCCCCCCCCTGCACTCATGTACAAATTCACTATCACACATGCAAGTACCTTGCCATGTCCCTCTAGCTGCTACCTGGAGCTATCATTACACAGCTGACCCTAAACTCCCGCTGCCCCCACCCCACCGCCCGCCCCTCCTAAAACCCTAAACCCTGACCCTAAACTTTCAGACTGCCCCGACTGTGCTTCTGAGTGGTGTTAATAGTGTTATTGATTGCAATGAGTTGGACATCGCTGGGTTTGTCAGCATGGCGTTTGTTCCTCCTGCCAAAACAGCTTACGAGCTTGAACGCGAAGCCCGTATACTCCAAAATACGGCCTTCATCAATGCGAACTTAAAGAGTACCGTTGATGAGTTCAAAGCACAACTGCAGCAGGCTCGCCCAGTCCGTAAGCCACGCCAACCTAGGCCACTGCCACCTCCTCGTCCAAGAAGCACACGTGCTGCAAGCCTTCTGGCCCAAAAGGCGGTAACAGCCATTGTTAACTTCGAGAACACAACTCAGCCAGCCCTCAGGCAGCCAAAGCAATCTATACAGATGGCTAGATCCGCAGAGGAGCCAGTTCTAGAGACTGTAAAAGACTTCCTGATAGCCTATGCTGGCTACAGCGAAGTCGATGCAGACAATCCCGAGGCTTTGCAGGGCACCCTAGCGTTGTTAAGCAGAAACACTGTTGGCTTGAAAGACATTCTGGCGATAACCGATAGGGATCAGGAGAAGGTCATGGATCAGCTGCGCAGCATTCTGCCAGATGCCAAGCCTGTTGAACTGACTAGGATCGCTCGCGGACTACACACATGGCGAGGTGGAGGTCCCTCCAAGTAAGACAAGACAAGGAAGCAGTTCAGCTCATATTACCGCGCTCGCGTATGGCACTGTTAAGCTTATGCACACCTGGTGAAATACGTCTCGACTCGTGTTGCAGGTCCTCTGGCAGCGAGGATGGACCAGGCGACAGCATCAACGGTGGTCATAGCAGGATGCGTTTGCCACAGGCCGCCATTGGTAGGATGGAGGCTTATGTAAACGCTTTCAAGACCACCTTGAACGTGCACGACTTCAGTGCTGCCATGACGTACACTGTAGAGAAGTTGGCCCCATACAATGCAGCAGGGGCTACAGAAGCTAACCAGAAGAACATCCTGGTAAGTATGGTTCAGTCTGAAAGTTCTATCCCCATCCTTATCGTCTAAAGTCTCAATCCCAGTCTCCTGCTGCAGAGCCTCCCTGAGCTCACCACTGCCATGAGACAGGACATCTTGGAAGCAGGCTTGAGCACAGAGCACTGGACAGACGAGAGGTTGTTTGCCAGCATAAAAATAAAGTTCAAGAACCTCAAGGAGGGTAAGTGCCCCAGTCAGTTCAGTATGATGTTGAGCATGTCCATGGCAGCCTTGAGGTCCAATTGCTTGTACGTAGGTGCTCTCAAGAGGCAGGCCGCTGCTAAGGAGCTACGCTTGGCCAAGAAGAAGATGATTAAAGCAGATGGTAAGCATGTTCTTCTGGCCAATAGCCCAATGCTTAAGGTTCCTCACAGCATATGTACCAGGATGCAGTATGCCTCCTGCTGTCCTCACATCAGGTGATCCCTTGCGTACATACTGGTAGCTGTAAGATGCAGGCGGAGGGGGCAATATTGTGGCAGATTGGCTTACTTTCCCGACTATGGTTACTGCAGGGGCCAAAGCTGTTGACGTGGATGAGACACCTGGGTCACAACAGCAGAGCAACCAGCCATCTGGAGGTGAGCTTGTGGGGCATCTGCATGCAAGGCCACTTTCATTGTACGTATGTAGTCTCAGATAACATTAGCTCACTACTCTCTGCAACAAATGTAGTCTCTTTCTCTCTACACATAAGTAAGCAGGAAAACCGACGTTGCCATTTTTTAAAATTTAAGCGGATGTATCGAACAGGTGCTAAAATGGCTGAGACAGTTTCCTCAGTTGCTCCAATTGCTGGTGGATGCAAGCACGACTTTCTGCCTTCTGGTGTGTAGCACGCAGCTCTTTAATGCATGTCTCATGAGCCATGTGTCCTATCCACCCACCCGCATGTATGCTTCAGTAAGACATGTCATCGAACTGAATCTGTTTATGCTACTGCATGCTGGCAGAGGCCAACAACAAAGCAGCAGCAGCAGAAGCGTCTGGCGGTGCAGCAGCACCAGAGTGTGCAGAGGAGCATGATGGTGCAGAAGGGGGTGCTGAGGGCAGGGGAGGGAGGCGGAGGGTTCAGAGGGTGACAAGAAGTGCAGCAGCACCGGCGGCAGCAGCAGCAGCACCTGTTTTAGAAGCAGCAGCTCCCAAGGGTCATAAGGGCAGCACAGCAAATGTGTCTAAAAGCTCTGGCAACAAGGAAAATGACCCTGCAGCAACAGGGGTTGGCAGCGCCTCATCCTCTAAGGCAGCAGTAGCAGGGGCTGGCAAAGGCTCATCCACTAAGACAGCAGCAGCAGGATCTGCGCCAAGCCCAGACACGGTGGACAGCAGTGCTTTGGTTGCTCTGCTGGTTGCCGCTGTCAAGAAGTGCCCAGACCTTGCTCTGCAAGTGCAAGCAGCCATGGATGACTTGTAATGCAGCAGCAGTTTTAGACTCATGTCACATACTAGCAGTGTGGTGCTGACAAGACTATACACACATACAGACTAATGTGCTTTGGGAATGCGGTCCCTGTGTTGGTGGCTATATGCATGGGCATGCATGAGCATGCATATCTGTATAGTGTTTTTTGATTGATTGCGTTTGTGTAGTACGTATCGTTGTATGTGTGTGGGGTGTTTGTATGTGCAGTTGCTCAGTAAGAGTCAAGCAACTAGAACTGGTAATTCTATTATGTTGGTGGACGTAGGGGCCTGCTGCTGGACGGGTGGTTGCTAGCAGTCATCGCACCTAATCCTTAATCCTTAGTCTCTAATCCTTAATCCCTAATCCATAAGTCCTCCAGGATGTATCAGGATTAGGGATTAAGGACTTACTTGAAGTCCAGGATATACTTCAATAAGTCCCTATATCCGTTAATCCGTAAGTCCATATAAGTCCAGTAGGCCCACTGAGGATTAAGCAAGATTAAGGGATTAACTCAGGGGTCTGTTGGTAGGGGTGGTCTCTCTTAACATATCAATTGTGTATATCGTTTCTGATCCCATCCCATCTCATCTCGTCTCACGTGCATCGGCAGTAATACAATACAATACAAGTTGGGGGACTGAAACCCCTCCCGGCACAAGCCTGCAGGCCTACTTCGTGTAATAGCACCAGTTCCCTGGTGGCCCCATAAATTCTAGGGCCAGCCGACAAGGTGCGGTAGCAATTTTTATGGATGAGAGTTGTTATTCAGCCAGCCGCTTCCTTGGTTTACGATCTGTCACAGGATCTGTCAATAGTATGTTGGAGCTAACAAACAAACAAAAATTTAAGGTGCGGCAACCGCAAAGGGCTGCTAAGTCGAAACGACCAAACGCACCAGCTAAATATGCAGGCGTTCTGCTGTCCTCCATATGGCCAGCAGCAGCAGATCCAAAAGAGTAGTTGTAGTATACTAAACATGCTTCCAACACATACTGTTACATCTCCCTGGCTCCCTCATACAGACATGAAATGCGGCGGTGTTGCAAGGATGCAATCTCTGCTCTCCCTCTTGATGGCACCACAACCAGCCCTCATCCTCACCCCTAACTCACCCCAATCTCTCCCACCACCACTGCATACCTTTGGTTGCTCTCATGCACCTCCCATGTCAATGTATTTCGCATGTCAATCTCGTCCAGCCCCAACCGCCTCAATGAAAGATTCACCCAATTGGTAAAGCTGCTGCAGCCCCATTGAGAACACCCAGAGTGACACATCAATACAAAAAATATAGCTCAATGCTTTTCACTTGCCTGCAGCCACCAACCGCGGACGAGCAGTTGGGACAAAACACCACAGCGCAAGAGTTGAAGATCATGCCTTGTTGAGGGGTAAATGAAGTCCCGTCCCTTGGCTGCCCATAGGCAGCCCTCAACATGCATTCCATCAAAATTGATATATTGAGACACAGTGGCACCACAGATATTGCCACGGGGAAATGTGCACAACATATGCGTCATGGCACTTGGCTTGTTGCATGGTACAATCCCAACAAACCATGGTTGGGACTCAGCTTCCATAACTTTGATACAAAGAAGCAAATAAGTACAAAACCGCAGAGACACCAGGGTACACATAGCACAAAAGGCTGCACACTACAATAACCGCCATCTGGGCACCTGCGTACAGGGCCTATGACCTCGCGGAGCTATTATGCATCTCTCTAAACCGTGCAAATGTCAGATCACCCACAGTGGCAAAATGTAGTGCTGTAGACCAACAAACAATCTCTGGCCTACAGCACATCCCCACACTACCACTGCACCAGCAGATTACAACCCAAGAATGTAAGACCTCCAGCTGTTGCTGGAAGCGCTTGCCCAAACAAGGTTGATACAGCCCAGGTCCTATACATGATAGGCACCCAGAATCAAGAAGCCATTGCCACTTAATGTTTTCCCACTACCAAAAGCCACCACATCAGCACCATCACATCTTGCCAGGAGCACATGGCTCAGACAAGGTTACTTGCATAGCATCATATAGACACCACCATGCAACAGATGTGCACAGTGATCTCTCAAAAGAAGTACAGTCTCGCATGCTTTTCCATGCCATATCGCCACAACTCTCTATCGCTCCTCCATTCATATCATCTGTAAGGACCCACCAACTCTGGCAAGAGATACATCTGGAGCTGACAGCCCCCATGGGGAGCCCTGCCAGAACGCAACAACCACATCAAAATCCCCTACTGGGCCACCAATCTGCCTGACTACACCAAAATACTGCCCTAGGTAGCAGAGAGGCGCACTCCAACTTTCAGACAAACATCCCCACTCTGATCTAACCAGTGAACTGCCCTGCTACACCCTTAGCAGATATTGAGCCAGTGGTGTCTTATACGACCAAGCACCCGAAACGACAACATACCCTACACAGGGACAGCTGCTAAACAGTACTTTGAAAGAATAAACAGCTGAAGGCAAATCCAAGCCCCACAGCTACCTAGAACTGCAAAAGCACACCCATGCCCCAGTCCAGCTTTTGAACGGACCCCTTCCCCACCTTCCCGCAGCACCCCACGAACAACGCATGGAAACTGCAGCACCGGCCAAGCAGCCAGTGCCACTTCAAACCCGGTCCATGGCTTTCAAAGAAGCTAACCCACGCGTGTAATTGTCTGGGTTGTGGAACCGCGAGATAGACCCCATAGGCCCGTATGCCTTGAGCTCGCAGAGGGTCTCCAGTGGGTGGGGGCTGTTCATGAAGGCAAGGATGGCATCACCCAGGGTCATATCACTGAAGGGCCCATTGGCAGCATTGACAGAGGCCGCACCTGGGAAGAAGAACTCCTGATGGTGCAGGTGTTGCTGATCTGCAGCCATATAACCTTCCAGCTGGGACAGTTGCTCCAAGCCAGGGGTCCCAGGAAGCAGAGGCAGCACCATCACAGATGCTGCCGACATGCTGTTGGCACGAGGGGCAACTGCTACAACATCCATGCTGCTGCTGCCACCCAGAGCCGGATCAGAAGCCCTACGGAGGGTCACTCCCAGCAGCTCCTGGTCCAGGTCCAGGCTTGGGCTGGTCTTGCTACTACAGCCACTGCTGCACGCTGCTCCTGTAGCTGCTGGCATGCTGAGGTCGCAGTGGGGCTCTGTCAGCTTGTAGAGGGCTGGCTCTGGGGGCAGCATGAAGTGCTCCTCGCCAGGCAGTACAAAGCCACAGCCCACGTGGGGCTGTAATACCTCCACATTGCCCAGGAAGTTGTAAAGCACCTGTATCCACATAGCGACAGGACAACTTTCAGTGTGGGCTCCTATCACAACAGCAGTCCCAAGAAAACAGATTTTTCCTGTGTAGAAATATCGGCATGCACGACTTCCTGCATATCTAGATTGTCTTCATACCCTCCAAAATGCAATGGACGACCTGAGGGTCCAACACCAGAGCTTACCCTGAGGTGCGGCTTGCTGTCTTAACATAAGTGCAAAAATCACTTACATGACATTGCTACGTTGAGGGCACCAGGTCCAGATATGATATGCTGCCTAAACCTCTGAGAGGTCACATGCTGTATCCCATCTCCAACGCTTCTGCATACTTGTGTCCACATTGCAAACAGATGCTGCATACAAATACCCCATTTGTTTCACTCACCTTGTGCGGCTTGCACGCTGCCAACCCTACATGCTCCTTGAAGCTGTGGCTCCAGTACTTCAACATGTCCGCCACCATCGTGTAATCGCACACAAAAGCCCTGGGGACAATGTCGCGGGACATAACGATGTTTGTGATCACATCGTCATGCAGCCCCAAGCGCTCCAGCAAGCCGCTGTGGTTGTGCGCCCTTGCTGCTGCTGCCGCTGCCACTTCCTCTGCCGCCTGTGATGCCCTGCGGCTGCAAGGGAGGGAGCAGGAGCTGCAGGGGCCCCCGGACGGAGTGGCATGGGCAGCACCCTCACAGAACACAGCAGGAGCTCCGAAGGTATGGACAGTAGCCACAGCCTCCGGGGGAAGGACACCCCTGCACAAGCAGCAAGGAGTAGCTTCAGCACACCACATACGTTCCCATACCCCCATGCCTGCCTGACAGAAGACAGTGAACAGGAGCAATAAAAGTGTCCGCATGCAATGTGGTGCCGAATGCACAACAGAACGGTCATGATAGGCACGAGACATGTCTGAACACACAGGGCCCAAGAAAGCAGGGAAGTCTTGACTGTGTGCCACACAATTGAGTTGAAAAGAACGAGTAAATGCAAGGGCTAAACCATGATACCACAGGCACTAGCGAGTTGCCTTCACCCACAGACTACACTTAGCAACCATAGCATATAAAAGATGTTGATGATCCTTGCTAGCTGAAATAATAAGGTTCCCTGGCTTATCCAAATACCTTGTTGGTCAACATTCTATAGCTGAAGCCTCCCTGCCGCCCGACAGCCCTATTCACCTGTACACAAGCAGCAGCATAAGCACAGTGGCTAAGCTCCCTCCAAGGGAATGTCCCGTGAAGGCCACCTTAGCATCCTTATGCTTCGCCAAGTGCTCCTGGACCAGAGGCACGAAGATGTCGTACATCTCTAGTGCTGCAAGGTACACTCCTCTGTGCACCTTAACCCCTGTACTGCCATCCTCAAATTCAGCTGGGTCAATGGTCAGGTTGATGCGCCAGTGGTCCAGGGTGATGGAACCCTGAATTACGAAGTACCGGGTCCTAGCATCAGGGGAGTCGCAGACAAACCAGTCTGCTGGAGGCAGGGCACCCTCTTCTGCTGCTGGATCAGCTGCTACCCCTGGTGCTGCTGATTGAGGGAAGCTGCCGTTTTGTGCTGGCACCTGCTGCTGCTCTCCTGCTGCAAACTCCATTTCTTCAGGACCTGGTACTGTAAGGAGCTCATCTTCATCCAGCATTGTGAAGGTAGAGATGCTGGGACCCCGGGGGGAGTAGGTAGCTGGCTCCAGCTCCATCTCAGCAGCTACTGGCTGTCTTGACGCTGTTCCCGCAGCAGAGTCTGCAGAGGAAGCTGTGGTCCTCGACGAGGCGACCAGGTTCAGACCGTGCAGTTGCTGCAAACGGGAAGCGCTGAGGGCTGTTACGTCGTACGCAGTATTGCTCAAATCTGATAGCATACAAGCAGCTGATACCTCGTTCCTCGACGCTGTTGTAAGGAAACGGGATAAACTGGCTTTGAACTCGCCCAATCCGGGGACCTCCTCGACGAGCTGGGATTCTGCTGGCTGCTGCTCTTCTTCTGCTGCACTTAACAGCTTATCAAGGCTTGCTGAGCGCAGTATCCTGGAACCAACCCGCTGCAACGTCTGATAAGACTGCTGGCTCCACGTCCGCTGAGCATCGCAAACGGAGGTCCAAACAGTGGACAACTTCTTTGCGACCATGCCAGTTGAGCCCCACCATGCGACCCCTGAGCCATATCTACTGCCAGCACGAATTGTGCCTCCAGCTCGCTTTTCTGGAGCAGCCAAAACGCTCCTGACCCGCACAACAGGGAGGCGCGGGGGCCATCGCACCCTAAGAGTGATGGCTCCTGATGGCTGCCACCCTGATAAGCTTAAACGGTCATTTATGTATAAAAGAAATACCATTTCTGAATGGCCTGCGTGCAGCCAGCGAGCACGAGGTTAGCATCACTCTCACACTCCAAGTCTTTTACAAGGGCGCGCGAACACAAGACAGCGATGTACCAGCGGGCAATAACTACTCTAGGACTATGCTATTGAGATCGCCTGGCTTACCTTGCTGTTTTAGGGTTCGTACAGGAGCAGGGAACAATTCAACTGCTTAACAAGCTACGGGATGGCGTTAGAGGACAGACTGGCCAACTCCATGCCTTAACACACTCTCACGAAGCTCTTAGGGGCCAAGTTGCCACCTCTGATGCTTCTGACTGCACCTGCAAACCCAAATCTGCAGCCCGGAGGCCGCAGCTTCGCGTTAATGCACCCTGACTGTGATGGGCAGTCGCGTCAGCAACACACCAATTCTCACACCTGCTCCGTTACCATGTCAGGTGACTTCTAAGTTTCAGCGGAGCGGTGCCTGCCCTGCAGTTTCCGCAACAGGCGGTGGATGTTGCTGAAGGTGGGCTTCCGCCGCGTAGCGAAATTCCGCGGCGTAGCGGAAAGCCGGGAGCCCTAAAACGCGGTGTTAGAGGCAGCCGGTAAACGGCCCGGCCGTGGTCGGCTGTGGCCGGCGTGGCCGGCCGCGGGATAGCGAGTTTGAAAGCCCGTTTGAAAGCCTGCAGGTGTGGAAGCACTTGCGTATGTGGTAGACAGGTAGACGGGTAGACAGGTAGACAGGGTTGAAAGGAAAGGGTGGACGGGTAGACAGGTAGACAGGTAGACAGGGTAGACAGGTAGACAGGGTAGACAGGTAGACAGGGTAGACAGGTAGACAGGGTAGACAGGGTAGACAGGTAGACAGGGTAGACAGGTAGACAGGGTAGACAGGGAAGACAGGGCTGCATCGAATGTCACGATTATACAATTTAGGTGTAATATCTCCGCGAAGCTTATGTGTTGCTGAAATAAGATAGCCGGTGTAGTGTGCGTAGGTCTGTCGTTGCTTCCAAAGCATCGCAAGCCTGGCGCAGGGTGTGGAGTTGTGCTGTTTAACTTGAGCCCATTATTTCCAGCCGTATAGTCGACAAAACAAACAAAACAAACAAAAATTTAAGGTGCGGCAACCGCAAAGGGCTGCTAGGTCGAAACGACCAAACACACCATCGGATGGGTCCAAAAACAATGGAATCCATACCACCAAGCAAGAGGAATACCCAAGCAGACATCCAACTACGGACACGGCAAACAAATCACCAGCAGGAGACTGATGGGTGTATCCAAATCAAACACAATCCAGAGCACCAACCAAGCAGGATGTCCAGTAAGTCCACCGCATATGTACCACCCAAGACGGCCAGCACACCAACCAAGGCGAATACCCAAACATGTAGCTATCTAGACTTCAACCAGTTCCTCATCAGACGAATCACTAGGAACATCTGTCTCCGACTCCGAATCAAACAGATCCAAATATTGACCTGCCGGGAGCAAGATATCCGGTAAGTCCACCACATCAGTACCACCGGACTGATGGCAGTACCAACAGACACGAACACACACGGCCACATACTTGACCAAGGCCGAGAGAGGGACACAGCCAGTGGCTGACAGTGCCCAGAAATCAGCATACCTGAGCGAGGACAACTCGGCCACGGGGGGAACCACAGCTGCCAGAAACAAATCTCTAGCCTCAACAATTGTGGGGTGTTCACACATGAACAAACAATGCGCCTCATCATCAACTACTGTGGAGCTACACCGCAAACATGTGCGTTGTCGACGAGTATGTTTTACTGTCAGTATCAAGACTAGCAGTTTTCCGCACCACTTCATTCCATCATTGATAAACAGTGTCGACGGAATTAGTGACGCACGGACTAGTTTGTCCTGCAAACTTAGCTCATGCGTTGAAAGCGGCTAACCTTGGCTACCTAAGGTTGCATCGACAGATTAATTCGCAACTATCGTAATGTTGTCAGCAGCACTGTGCAGCCATTTGGTGGTGCACTTTCAACGGGGCACGCACCTCACCTGCCTGCGTGAGCTGCATCAAACATGTCATTACACTGGTTAGGCATGGATTTCAAGTGAAGCTTCCCAGTTCATAGGTCTGTTAATGCATACTCCAATTATTAGCTCAGGCCGTGTCATATGTTTCGCGTCATGCAGGTGCTTGATAGTGATGGCCACCCACCATGGATTGAGAGTGTACGAGGCAATAGCAGCAGAACAATGAAGGCAAGGGCATATGTATCTGCACTGTCTGCTGCAGGACCAGCCTGAACTCAGTGGCATCTACCGACGAATGTCCAGCCTTCCCATGACCGCTTTGTGAATGCTGGGTGAGGCTGCTGCTGCTGCTGTGGTTTGGCTGCATGCGTGGGCTCTCAGGCATTCCTGATGTCTGCCGGCGGTTTAGCATGTTGCTGTTTGCTGGCATATCCCTAGTCGATGAAGCCCTGGCCCAGTACTGATTTCGGTTGGGCGCAGCTGGGCACACGAGCTGAGCAACCCTGCTAATAGTTGGAGAAGATATCCACAGTCTTAAGTAGGCCTAGTGTGTGTCAATGGTTATGTGTGCATAATCGTAGCCATGTAACTATTGGCCTTGGCAAAGCAGCACATCAGCACGCTGTCAAAAGCTTCCAGGAGCCCAGATCAGACCACATCTTACAATTCAAAGAGACCGCATCTATCTATGCTCTCTGCATATGATTGAAACATGTCCTGGTTGTGGGTTCACAGGGAAGACATACTCCTTTGGGGTTGTAAGTACTGCGAAAGGTTACCAACTTTGTGGAACAGCACATACAGTTCTAGCGTGAACAAAAGCTTCTTTATCAGGCACACATGCAGACTGATGGATAGCTATGGAAAGAGGCTGGAGCATGTATAGTTGCATGCACAAAGAAAAGGAGGGGACCAATGGTGTATGAATTGCCACTGGGCTCTAACCACCAGAAGTAGTAGAGCCTGGTTTTGTCGAAGCCAGTTCTTTGTAGGCATCTATCATGCTCATCACACTCACTGCCCTGCGGCTTCTCGTGTAGCTTGTCATATTGCAGGAGGCTGTAGTGCCTGAAAACACTTAGTATCCGCTAAGACAGAACGTGTCTCTCTTAGCAGTGGGGGTTTGTCAGCCTTTCTGGTTGTAAATATCATTGTAGCCCCTTCATTTGTATAGGTGGCTGTACAAAGCATGGCAATATAGCTGCTGATTAGGATGTTCCAACTATTTTATGGCTGCATGCCAAAGGCCCCATGATGTAGAGTCCCACCTCGCTCCTCCTTGAACCCGCCAGTTTGAGGGGCGGGCCCATTGGGACTTTTGCTAGGGTGTATCATGAAATGTGACAATATGTGTCCCATGTCTGCTGTAGGTGGCGTTTCGCCAGCTGTCAGAGCCCCATCAAGAACCCACAGCTGGTATTGGCGGAAAGCAATAGCATAGCTTGATGGAGGACATTATGGCACTGCTCCACACCAAAGCTTGACATGTAAGTAGTGGGCATGCAGGGTGAAGCTGCTGTGGTGTGGTCACAGGAAGAGGTGGCAGGCTTTGAGTATACCAGAAGATAGGCCACAAACATTAGCTGTGGTACATAGCGGCTGAATTAGCCACACCTTTGGCCATGAATGCACCGCAAGCTTTGCATGGCGAGCAGTCTCTGCATTGCAGAATAGTGAGATACTGGCTCATTGCCACGGCAGGCCGGGAAAAGTTGCAGATGCCTAGGCAGCCTATATTGAACGATGTAGCCAGGGAGGCAGTGGGTATGCAGCCAACCCGGCATGTAAGGCCCTTTCTTACTTTCTCTTACATGTGCTCACACTTTTAAACCCGATGATGTGAGCCTGGCGGTCGGTGTGAAGGTCTCAGCACGCACAGGATCTACTTGTTAGGGTGAACAGGGCTAACACTGAGGCATGAAGTATAGCAGGTCTGCAAATGTGGGTCTCTTTTCCTCTTTTGCCCATCTCACCTCTGCCCTTACAATGGGTTGAATGGATCACCTTCCCCCTCATGGGGAAGTTGGATGGATCGCCTTCCCCCTTTCTGAGCTGTCATCAGATCATCAACTGTAATCGCAGACTTCCGCTTATTCCTGAGAAGTTGCCACAGCTGCTGCTGACATATCGGTACCCTTAGTCAGAGCTCCCGCCTTTTTGGGCGACTCTGATCCACTGGCAGGAGGGCAATCCTTATCAAATAGGCCTTGAATGGGTGGGTCTATAGCAAGCCTGCGACTGTGGGGGGATCGCATAGGGGGGCAATCGTAAAAGGAATCCAGAGCAAGCCTACAAAAGATGTATTTTGCCAATGCCAGAAGTTCCCCAGCAGCCGAATCCAAACAAGCCTGCAATACATATTGCCCTATTCATGAGCAGCACTTAACCAATCGACCCTGCACCTAGGTTTTGCCATATGCAGAACCACTCAAGCAACCATAGCAAGGTTGCAACTGTGTTTGGCCAATGCCAGGTGGTTCCTTTGCCAGTGATGCCCCAGCAGGCAGGAGTGCAGCGACTACAGGCAATAATGAAAGCATTGTGGTGGAGCGGGGCTTTGAGCCACCAGCTTGGCCACCCTGCATCTCAGACCTGACAACACAATTGCAAAAGTGGAAGTGATGGTGGCAAGAGAGGGGGCGGCAGGTGAGGAGAAACTGGCTTTACGACGTGGTACAGGTTAGGCCAAGGGAGAGAGTTGGCAGTGACCATCTAGTTTGGGGAGGCATTGTCCACAAGGCCAGATGCTCCAAGCCGCCTTGAGGCGCGGGGCAAATGACCGTTTTGCTATGTCATGTCATGAATTCCTTATGAACGCTCTTGCATTCCACTTGCCATAGGCACCAAGCAGATCTTGCAGCAACGGCGGCTGAAATGGGTGCTCTGCCGTCCCCTGGGTGCTCTACTTGTCCTCACATCATGTGAACTGCAACATGTTTTAATGTTTGACTGTGGGAGCTTTCATGTTGTATTTGTGCAAGTGCCCACCCAGAATATTTCCTGCTGTCATGCACCCTGCTTGTGTGTGGGGGGGTAAGCACTGCTAGGGGATAGGGGCAGCGGGGGACGGGTATCTAGGCCTATGACCTTGGCTTGGATATACCGGTATATTGATTTATATGGCTATTGCATCTTGCCAATTCCCAGCACTGGCGGTTTTGAACAAACAGCTCCACTCCCTCACCTGTGTCCTGCATCAGGGCCCATCACATGACAGTCACTGATTACCTGCAGGAATCCAGGCAGCTTGGGTGAAGGGGCGTGTGCTGAAGCCGCAGCAGCTGGCCCACTCACTCACTGGAGGCTCTACAGAAAGCAGGACAGCAGGGGGCAGCAGTAGCAGCTCTGGGGAATGTCAGGAGGAAGCTGGCTGGATTGCAACGTCAGCGGCAGGAGCAGCAGCATGTACTTGAGGAAGCATGGGAGGGGTAGCCAGCACGCAGTTGTTTCGTCTCAAGTAGCTGTTTTCCAGAAGCTGAATCCAATGTACCGTAGGTGTCTTGCAGCAGGAGATGCTGATGAGCTTCACCGTAGCAGGGCCTCATTGTAAGCAGTAGCATCAACTGAGACTTGGTGTTGAATCTGAAATGAGGGCTGCCGACCAGAGAAGCGGTACTCCTGTTGCTGCAACTCAGGCTGCAAGGAAGAGGTTGGTCAAGTCTTTGCTGGGGGGAAACCAGCTGTTGTACGAAGTGCTACAGCTTGGAGTTGGCAATAGCACATACAAGCAGCCGCAGTGGAGGCAGTACCGCGGCAAAAGGCAGCAGTAAGAAAGCGAGGTACAATGCAAGGTGAGGTGCAGTTAGCATGCTGCATCAAGTGCAGGGTAAGCCGTGGGCCATCTCCTCGTGATCTAGATACCACGCAAGGAAATGCGGTCACAGCAGCAGATAGCATAAGGAAATGGGAGGTGAACAGACAGGCAGGCGTATGGGGCGTATTCCCCATGTTATCCTTAAAAGCAGATCGCATAGGGGGCAAAAAAAAAAAAAGCGGGAGGGCCTTCGGCCCCCCAATGATGCATGAGTACGATCAAGGTAAGGGAGGAAGGAAGGCAGCTGTTATCCTAGAAGGTTTAGCTCGCTTCCTTACTGCTGCCTTTTGCCGTGGTATTGCCTCCACTGCGGCTGCTTGTGCTATTGCCAACTCCAAGCCGTAGCCAGGGCAGCTGGTTTCCCCCCAGCAATGACTTTACCAACAAATTCCTTGCAGCCTGAGTTGCAGCAACAGGAGTACCACTTCTCCGGTCGGCAGCCTCCATTTCAAATTCAACAGCAAGTCTCAGTTGCTGCTACTGCTTACAATGCGGCCGTGCTACGGTGAAGCCCGTCAGCATCTCCTGCTACAATGCAAGGTGAGTTGCAGTTAACATGCTGCATCAAGTGCAAGGGGAAGCAGTGGCCTTTGAGCATATGGAAGTGGAAGCTATATAGTCACGCTGGTTGGGAGAGGACTGATACAATTGGGCATCACACTTGGGGTGCCAACCATCCGGGATGGGAAGCTAATGGTGGCGGAAACATTGACAAGATTGCCATGTTCATCTAGTGGAATGGTTGGGAGAGGACTGGTACAATTGGGCAGCACACTTGGGGTGCCAACCATCCGGGATGGAAAGCTAGTGGTGGCGGAAAGATTAACAAGATTGTCATGTTCATCTATAGGAACCAGTACGTCGCAATGCTGTTGCACAGCGTGCAAGCAATATGACTATGTGATTGGGCAACTTTAGCGCGTATGCTTGTTGCATAGCTGATCAGGCATTCAGACGGGTCTGATGCTCGACCTAGTTTCTTCAAGACCATACTAAGTTTAAACACGTTCAAGTGGGTGCTATTATTTGCCAGTGCAATCTTACCTTTTGTTAGCCACGCACAAGTTTGTGTCTCATGGATTAACCCTGTTCACAGGACCTAGAATGCTGTCATAGCCACCCTCCTGGACCAAACTGGAACCCATGGCAGGAAGTGTGGAACCTCAAGGGGCAGCAACAGCAGCATCCATGCAAAGACACCACCACCAGCAAGCAGGCATGGATTGTTCACCAGGAGGGTAAGCCGTGGGCCATCTCCTCGTGATCTAGATACCACGCAAGGAAATGCGGTCACAGCAGCAGATAGCATAAGGAAATGGGAGGTGAACAGACAGGCAGGCGTATGGGGCGTATTCCCCATGTTATCCTTAAAAGCAGATCGCATAGGGGGCAAAAAAAAAAGCGGGAGGGCCTTCGGCCCCCCAATGATGCATGAGTGCGATCAAGGTAAGGGAGGAAGGAAGGCAGCTGTTATCCTAGAAGGTGTAGCTCGCTTCCTTACTGCTGCCTTTTGCCGTGGTATTGCCTCCACTGCGGCGCCTTGTGCTATTGCCAACTCCAAGCCGTAGCCAGGGCAGCTGGTTTCCCCCCAGCAATGACTTTACCAACAAGTTCCTTGCAGGCTGAGTTGCAGCAACAGGAGTACCACTTCTCCGGTCGGCAGCCTCCATTTCACATTCAACAGCAAGTCTCAGTTGCTGCTACTGCTTACAATGCGGCCGTGCTACGGTGAAGCCCGTCAGCATCTCCTGCTACAATGCAAGGTGAGTTGCAGTTAACATGCTGCATCAAGTGCAAGGGGAAGCAGTGGCCTTTGAGCATATGGAAGTGGAAGCTATATAGTCACGCTGGTTGGGAGAGGACTGGTACAATTGGGCAGCACACTTGGGGTGCCAACCATCCGGGATGGAAAGCTAGTGGTGGCGGAAACATTAACAAGATTGCCATGTTCATCTAGTGGAACCAGTACGTCGCAATGTTGTTTCACAGCGTGCAAGCAATATGACTGTATGATTGGGCAACTTCAACGCGGATGCTTGTCGCATAGCTGATCAAGCATTCAGACGGGTCTGATGCTAGACCTAGTTTTTTCAAGACCATACTAAGTCTAAACACGTTCAAGTGGGTATTGCTATTTGCCAGTGCAGTCTTACCTTTTGTAAGCCACGCACAAGTTTGTGTTTCGTGGATTATCCCTGCAGGACCTAGAATGCTGTCATAGCCACCCTCCTGGACAAACTGGAAGTGTGGAACCTCAAGGGGCAGCAACAGCAGCATCCATGCAGAGACACCACCACCAGCAGGCAGTCATGGATTGTTCACCAGGAGGGTAAGCCGTGGGCCATCTCCTGGTGATCTAGATACCACGCAAGGAAATGCGGTCACAGCAGCAGATAGCATAAGAAAATGGGAGGTAAGTAGACGGGCAGGCGTATGGGGCGTATTTCCCATGTTATCCTTGAAAGCAGATCGCATAGGGGGGGGGGGAAAGCGGGGGGGCCTTCGGCCCCCCAATGATGCATGAGTGCAATCAAGGTAAGGAAGGCAGGCAGGCAGATGTAATTCTAGAAGGAGTCAGGGTCATTCTTGAGCAAGTCCCAGCCTTTGGCCCTGCGCAGACACATCCCCGTACTCCTTAAGAACAGATCGCATAGGGGGAAGGGGGGGGGGGCAGGCAGGCAGGTGGTGCTGCATCTATGCCGTCACAGCAGCACATACCATGGAAGGGGGGGGGGGGGGGAGGTGAGCATGGGTGGTCTGCACGAGAATTAGCAACCGGATATGATTCGCTTCGGGGTCTTTGCACACTACATCATGAGTGTTCGAACACAGAGCAGCAGATCACACTGAAAAGGAGAGGGGGCCAATAAACAGAATACAGAAGGGATACAGGAACAAAAGGTCGCCCGGCATTCCATCTCCATTCCCATCAATCCTGCCATACACCCTAAACCCATCTGCCTATCTACCCTGTGTAAGGCGTGGGTTATACAGTAAGTTTTCTCTGTTAGGGTAAGGATACTGCCAGCCCTGTCTATTTGACCATCTGCTCTGTCCCACTCCTAGTCTAAGGCACCTGCCGTGTCTTCATTGTGTATTGGACTGGGCAGCGGTAAAGAATACGTGTGTCTGATTTTACCAGGAGGTGGGTGAGGAGAAAGGTAGCCGGCGGCAGGGGAAGATGCAAGAGGAGAAAGGCACCAAGAGCAGCAGTAGGACCTGGATGAAAGTCCTGTGAAACACTAGATGTGAGTTGGAACGGGAGGCGGGGGACAGAAAAGGACACAGATTATACAGCAGCAGCAGCAGTAACAGCGTGCAGGAATGTATGGTCTTGCTGCAGTAGGATGGCCATGGTCTTGTTCCTGCTGAATGGTCTGTGTTTCTCCGAGAAGAAGTGCTGCTGCTTCCCCGCTTGCTTGCTCTACTCACCTGCCCTGCTGCACCACTGTGCTGCAGTTGCCTCTTCTGCCCGCTGTGTACCACCTGCACCTGTTGCCAATTTTCGCTGCTTGCTTCCGCTGTTGCTTCTGCTCAGTACCATGCTGCTGCTACAGGAGGGCATGCAGGCCTCTGCAGGCACCTACTGTGCAAGGTATCACGGAGCCCCTGATGTCTGCTGTAAAGCTTGCTCCTCGCTGCTACAGGGTCGTCAAGCTGCCACTGCTGCTGGCAATGCTGTTTTGATACCGTTGCCTATTTCGGCTGCTGCCTTGCACTGCTGTTGCAAAGGTGGTGTGGAGTCTGGTTTGAATCCTGGTCAACTACACCCTAAGTTTGGGAGAGCAGTGGTATGAGCTGTAGCAGGGTGGCCAGGACATCATCTTATCATCGTAAGGCATGGAGCTGTCATTGGATAAGCAAACCAATATCACTGCAAACACAGCAGTGGATACTTCATCAACCAAGGTGCAAAACCAGCTATGCCGCACTCAGATGACTGTTGGCTTCCGCTTCATGGAAAATAAGAGCAACGAGGAAAAGGCAAAGCTTTTGAGGGATGTTTGGTAAGAGCAAGGCAAGCATGCTGACAGCATAGTTTCTGAGTTTGTTGCTACTGACAACCCCAAGGGGGATGAAAGCATGATTATCAGGGTGCATTCAGAGTGTTTCCAAGGCCTCCCTCATGCTGGGAGGGTGACTGTAGGGGATGATGTGTGGCATACCAAGGATCGCATTGCTCGGCGGCTGCCTCGTCGCCAGCTGCCAGCTAAGAAAGCATTGAAGCAGGTGTTTGGCTGGATCACTGCAGTGGGGCACTATAAGCCAGATAGCTATTCCATGGATGCATGGCAGCAGTTATGTGTTGAGGTGTTCCAATATGAGTTGGAGAAGTGGCGAGAGGAGCACAGGAGCATAAGCATCAAAGCTAAGGAAGCTGCCATTCGTGCAATTGAGGATGCTGAGCTGCTCTTTAAGTACATGCCATGGTCTGAGGAGTTTACTGCTGTGGGCACTACTGCCAATGAGCATGGCAGTTACAAACTGAATAGGAAAACCAAGTTCACCAGCCACATGCGTGGTGATAATGCATGGTGGCTCGTAGCATATGTCATTTGGCTCGGAAATGGTGATAGGGCTTGTGTTTGTGCCAAGGAGCATCACTTCAGTCAGGAAAGGCGTTCATTGTTGGCCACATTGTTTCAGAGCCCTGCATGTCACTTGGCTGCCGAGCAGGGTTCTGCCCCATACATTTGGAAGTATGCAGTGCAGCGCGAAGTCTACACTTGGGAGCAGTATGTGCATGAATTTGGTGGGTGTTGAGGTGTGTTTTGTGGCCCTACTTGTAAGGCATGGTGGTAACTTGAGGGGCTGCTGTTAGTATCGTGGCTGTATCAGGGGGTTGTGTTTAGTCTATGTAGCCAAGGCACCCTTGGTATGATGCATAATGCTACGGTGTAGTATGCGATGTGTCAACATGTTAGACATATTGAACATGAGTGCAAAAAACATGCAGCTGAGATTGGAGGCTTTTTCATATACAAGAGCTGCAAACACAGGAAGGTCAGACACCGGGGTCTGCCATGCGCCACTGTTTAGTGTGTCTGCCCACTCTATGGGTCTAGATGGCTTTTGCCATGTTCCTGTGTCCAAGGCCTCTGCCTGTCTATGCGTCTAAGGGGTATGCCATGGTATGTACCCTGTCTATGTGTTTGAGGGTTCCTTCCATGTTCCCTCCCTAAGGCGTATGCGCTGTCTACCCCGTCTACCCTGTCTATGGCGTCTGCACTGTCTATGTGTCTATGGCGTCTACCCTGTCTACAGTGTCTACCCTGTCTGCAGAGTCTACCCTGTCTATGGTGTCTATGGCGTCTACCCTGTCTATGTGTCTATGGCGTCTACCCTGACAACAGTGTCTGCGGTGTCTACCCTGTCTATGGTGCCTACCCTGTCTACAGTGTCTGCCCTGTCTACTTTGTCTTTGCGTCCAGGGGGTCTGCCATGCTCCCCTGTCTAAGGTGTCTGCCCTGTCTACGCTGTCTATGGTGTCTCCCCCGTCTGCCCTGTCTACCCTGTCTTTGCGTCGAGGGGTCTGCCATGCTCCCCTGCCTAAGGTGGCTGCCCTGTCTACACTGTCTATGGTGTCTCCCCCGTCTGCCCTGTCTGCAATGCTCCCCCTGTCTAAGGTGTCTACCCTGTCCATGCGTCCAGGGGTCTGCAACGCTCACCTGTCTAAGGTGTCTGCTGCCCTGTCGGTGCGTCCAGCGTGTCTGCCAGCTTCCGTGAGTACGATGTCTAGACATCCAGGGGTTGGCCGACTTCCCCGTCCAAGGCGTCTGCCCTGTATGCGACATGTGCCTGTCACCATCGACTTCCGTCGAGTCAGAGATAACACGGCGGGAACCTTCCAGGGAAGTTTTCCTGGTTACATGTCTAGGTTGTAAAGCGTTCAACATTTTTGTAGGCCTCATTGTCTAAGTGTCTGTCTGTCCGAGACTTTTCAAAATCCGACAAAAGTCTCGAGCCCACGCCCAGCAACACCGACCCAACAGGCCACCTCAGGCCACCTCCGGATGAGAGTCGCGGCAGCTCTATCTTCCCGACAGCAGAGGCTTTGTAAGTCAGTGAGTAGCTAGTATCAGATCTGGGGCTGCAGGGGCTCAGGTGTTGGTCGATCTTAAACTCCAAAGCAGGGTTAATACCGCTTCCTGGTACTTGCACATTGGCATGTAGACAAGCGCATTGCTCTCGGGCTGTTGCTCTCGTAGAATCAACGGGTCACTGAAGAGCCCTGATGTCATACAACAGGTTAGAGGCAATGCTACGGGAAGGTTTTACAGCGGTGGAATTAGTGATGCTGCCAATGATTGGAGTTGTGCTTGTTGCAGCTTCGCAGCCCAACAGGCTCACGCTGTGCATCCTGGCAGACGTCGTTGCTCGGTTGCGCATGCGCCGAGCAAGAGGGCTCAGTGCCGGAGAATTACAGCAAGCTTGAAGGCTAGAGCAAGTAGCAAGCGTGAACTCTGGGTGCAGACCAGCAACCAGGTAGTGTGACGCAGCGACTGCCCTATGTAACGAGGCTTGCAACTAACAGCAGGACGCGGTGCATAAACGGCAGGACAAGGGCATTTCTTTGTAAGAGGGCCATCTGATTTGCAGTAGGTGCAGGCAGAATCAACATCCTACCATATCCAGTTACGCAGGCCGTGGAAGGCGCAGATGAGAACTATGGCTATCATGTCAATCTTATGGGACATGTTGACATGGGGCAATCGTGTTGTGTTCTTGCTTATTCAAGATGAGCATCCCAGAAGTATTTGGCATCAATATAGCTAAAAGCCCTATTGCTTTTGATGATGGATGCGCAGTCGGTGTTGACGGCAGCAGTAGAAGCGGGCCATGCCACTGCTCTCCTACCACCGGCAACTGCTGCTCTCGCAGATGCTTGGCTGAAGGTGGTCCGTTTCAATCCCGTTTATCAAAAACCTGACGGAGAACTTCTGGATGCCAAAGGACAGAAGGTGAGTAAATGGGCGTGCAATGACGATGCCACTTGCAGTACTTTCTAGTCAAGGTAGGCTTCATAAAGCATTTGCAAGTACGGCTGTCTGAGGGCAGCGTTGCAACAGCAGCAAAAAGCCAGTAGTTTGGGGCATAGCTACAGATGCACTGACGTAAGAGAATCAGTGCGCCTTGTGCAGTGTCCAATGGATTGCTCTGTATGCACACCTGAAGGAGTCTCTGGGGCCTGGAATTGCCGAGGCCCCACCCAGACACCTCCTGCAGATGTGAGGGTTTTCTGGAGGGTGTTGTCGAGGCTCAGGGTGTTCAGTCTCATATCCTATCGCTGAGCCACAAACCAAGGACAATGAGATGCCTTGCTGTAATGGGACATAGGGTCTATGTTTTGCCCAATGATCTAGCAAGCGTACATGTAGGGCGTCAGCTTCACATCATGACTATACGATTCACCTGGGGGACCATGCAGAGAAGTGCTGGTGGGGCACACCTGACCTACTGCTGTTGCTGTCTCTGGTGGCAGGTTGGCCAGGTTGCTAAAGTGTCTTCCAGAGAGGAGCTGAAGGCAGCTGAAGCTGCTGCTAAAAGTACTGGCTATGTTGTCATGGATGCTACAGACTGGAAGGTAAGTCGGAACACCCGCAGGGTCCTACAGTCTGACATGCAAAACTCGAAAATAATACCTCCCTTGATTTGCCTGCTGTTGACGTTATCCTACCTGGGGACACATGCAGAGGCTTTGGGCTCCGCTCAGATGGGTCGTAGTTATGCGGTACTGAAAGACATAAGTCACTGCACATCCTTTGGACTGTGCGGCGCCCACAACAGACGGTTGATGATAGGTAGTAAGATAGCACAGCTGGAGCTGTTTTTAGCTGTTGCTTTTGACTCTGCTTCATCCAAATGGAGTACCTCCTGCATACATGATGCGGTTGCGGGTTTATGTTCCAGTCTATATGCCGTTGAGTGGGAGTAATAGATGTTGCTCCACTTACTTGCTTGTTGGCGCGTGTAGGTGTTTTCCGCTCTGCTTTTGGACTGCAGGTTGCTCTATGATAGTTGTTTCTGTCTACATTCGTGGCATTTGGAATAAATTCGTAGCATTTGGAACACCTACCTTGTGATGGTGGAACTGTATGCATTTGCATTCTGCTAGGGATGTGGAGTCGTAAATAGGTAACGAGCTCAACCCCCGTTGCCTCTTGGTTCAAACGCATGCCATACACACATTACATCCGCATATGCATGCATGATCGTGTGACGCCCTTCAGGCTATTCCTACTGTCCATGATATTCCTTGTTATGCTTTTTCCATGTAAGTGCCTGTTACTTCTGTCTAGCACCACTACCGCTACCGTCCCAGAGATCATCATAATGCTATGTATCACTGCATGCACACATGCACATGTGTCTTGCAGGTCATTCCTGCTGAGAACCTGGTGGCTGCCTTCCAATCAGGTGCTGCCAAGTTGCTAGGGGTGGCCACCTCTGCATCAGATGCTCAGGTCATGTTGGAGGCACTGGAGCTGGGAACAGCAGGGGTGGTGCTCAGGACAGAAGACCCTCTGGAGGTACGTATGGTATCATTACATCTCATGACATACCATAGCAAAAAGTGCCATAGGCCCCGCACCTCAAGCTGTCACAAAGAACAGCGAGGTATACTGTAGAGAACTCGACCTACCGGTAAACCAAGAAAGAGGTGGCAGCAATAGCTTGAACCTGGAAGGTAAGGCAGCGATAATGTTGAATTGACGCGTACATAGTCCTGCAGCAGGACATGCATTCGTAATAGGCTGAGCAGATTCGGTACTAGATATGTAAGCCCTTCAGCAAGAATTTCTCTGCTGCAGGGGTTGCCACAAGATTTGTTTCCTGTGCTTTCATAGGACCTTTGTGCCTTATGATGGCATTGCCCCGCTCCATCTGCAGCCTGCATTGATAATGCTTCAATTTTAATAGTACTTCCAGCAAAAGAATGCTACGTCCCTTCCTTCTACCTCAAATGCTGCAGGTGAAGAAACTGGCTGCCTACATCGACACCCGCAGCTCTCAGGGTACCATAGAACTTCACTATGAAGCTGCAACTGTCACCCGAGTGACACCAGTGGGCATGGGTGACCGGGTGTGTGTGGATCTGTGCTCCATGATGGCACCGGGTGAGGGGCTGCTGGTGGGCTCCTTCTCCAGGGCACTATTCCTGGTGCATTCTGAGTGCATGGAGTCTGCTTACATTAACAGCAGGCCTTTCAGGGTCAATGCTGGCGCGGTAAGCAAACGGGCATGGGATACTCACAGGGCAGAACAATCGGGTGCAGCAAGATCCCGTTACCCACAATTATTGTTGTCTTTCATGAATAGCCATAGCAAACGTGCCATAGACCCTGCACCTCAAGCAATCACAAGAACGCGGATTGGAGCGATAAACTGGACATCTTCTGTAAGCGGTCTGTGTACATGACAGCACATGCCGAAGCATGAGGACCAGCAGCTAGGCCAAACCCACCCAGAACCCCCACTGCCCCAACGGGGGTTGGGAGCCTTCCCTCCTACTGGTTGGAAGTAGACGGGCTTGTAAGCCCAGGTGAAAAGCATTTGTTATAGCGAACCCAATTGGTTAGAGGGCACACATGACCAATTACATGTCATATGTCTATGGAAAAGGCTGCTTGGAGGCTGCCATAGGCTGCAATTCAGCTATCCCTGGCAGCAGGGTGCAAGAGCATTGGGGAGCTTATACCCTTACTATGTGTGAACTGATACCGACCTGCAGGTGCCGGCTGCTTTGCATCTAAATTCATGTCTCTTCATGTCTCTTCTCTGGCAGCTGCTGTTCGGGCTTACTATGAATCACTTCTGGTAATATCTGTGTGGCTCCAGTTTAGTGTGCATTTTGAGCGTTGAACACCGCGAGGATAGGAACATGCTGCGTTCATTGCTGCACTGCTACTCGCTCGAATGGCACTTATTCCATGCGTTATTACACACAACCAGAGTTTCTCATAGTCATATCTGGCCCTTGAACTGGGCAGATGCTGCTTAGCTGGCTGACTGCTGATCCATACCATTAGGATGTAAGGCACCTGTTCTGAAGGGAAAGCTTTGTGTCAAAGGTGCTGAGCCGGAGACACGTCCTGCCTTTGCTGTCCTCTGCATGTCAGGTGCATGCGTACCTTCAAGCCCCTAATGGGCGCACTGCATACCTCTCTGAGCTATCCAGTGGAGCTGAAGTGCTAGTGGTGGATGCAGCAGGCAGGACACGTACTGCTGTGGTGGGGCGCATCAAGCTGGAAGCCAGACCATTGGTAAGCAAGCAAGGCTCTCAAGCGGGGAGGGTAATGAAAGCTGGGCCTGACTCGATGGGTATTTTTTGGGTACTAAGCTGCATGGCGTGGGTGATCCAAGCATGTCATGGTTATGAAGTATAGATGTTGAGGTGCACGAAGGCCCCATACATGCCTGCTGCAGTGATTTGATTACAGCCAAACAGGATTTGGCCAAGACTGCCCACCACGTGTCCAACCCGTGCTAACATGGCACTGATGCTTCTTTTCGAGCTGATTACCACATGCCTGCTTCTTCTATCACCATAAGAAAGCCACATATTAGCGGGTAAGCATTCTCCCTGACCTGGAGATGCGGCAGATCAAAGTATTGCTGCTTGACCCCATGGTGCTTATTCCTGATGCGGATGTGATGAGGTCGCCCATGAATAGAAGGCTGTTTTCTGATGCAGAACCTAGCTACAGCTAAGAGTCTTGGCTGCTTATTCTGCTGCTCGTGCTTGTGCAGATGCTGGTCGAAGCAAGGACTGAGGATGGAGAGACACACAGTACACTATTACAGAATGCAGAGACAGTCAGACTCATAGGACCTACCAGCAGCTGTGTTCCATCAGCCACTGCCGAAGCATCAAATGGCAGTCCCAGTAACCCCATGAAGGGTGCGAAGGAAGCAAGGGACTTCCAAAAAGAGCAACAGCGGCCAGACTGGGAAGCAATACCCGTGTCTACCATGGCACCAGGAGACAAGCTGTACGTGTTGCGGCAGGAAGGGGCTAGGCACACAGGCATAAGCATTGAGGAGAGGATTGTAGAGAGATAGAAAGGACAGTTGGGGTATCAGCCACCTGCAGCTTGGTGAACAGAGAGCCCCCAAGCAGACGCCTTGACATGTCCACCTTGCAGGCGGTTTGTTGGCAGCGAGGACCGGCTCTACATGTGGTCGTGTTCGCCATGTAGCATAAGAGCTCCTCCTATCTCTTGCCTTGACTCAGTATAAAGGGAGGGAGCCTGACTGGCACGGTGCCTTGGGGTTCACGAGTACACACCAAAGTGGCGCGAGTGCATCGGGAGCAACTGACATGATGCCTAAGTTGCTTTGTTCCAGTTCATTGCGCCCCTTCTACGTTCTCTGTGCTTAATTCTCCGATTTCGACTGCGTAGTGGTCCGGCTGGCATTGCCATAAGCAACCCGTAAGCAGTCGTACTTTCAGCTATAGGAAGCATGGCCGATGGCGATAATGGCTTTTCGGGAAGGTTGCGCAAGCGGAGAAGACAGGCCGCTGGGTAAGCAAGTGGAAGACGGCGAAGAGGTGGAACCGACCCGAGCGATTGATAAGGAACAATTCTCTGCCACAGGGTCGAGGAGCGCATGAATCAGCTTTTGCAGCTGGCGGAAGGTAGCAAGCGTATTATTATGTTCACTGGAAGTGGCCTTTCCGCGACATCAGGTCAGGCGTGGGCGGGATGTCATGGGCAGTTGCGCTGAAAACAAGGCTCACGAGCCATGACCAGCCATGCGGACGCATCTCTGGACAGGTTGGCTCCTTAACGCAAGTAGCGTACTAGTACATGAACAAGGCACGCAGTCGGATAGTGTACCTACTCACAGATGCCTAGCTCCATGCACAGGTGGACGAAGGCATTTGAAGTTGCATGATGTCCGTTGATTTCCTCTAAATACTGTAGGCGTGGCCCTATTAGGCGTCATTTTGGTTCATCCGAGCCGTATGCGAGAAGTGACTCGGTATGCAAGGTGTCCCTTGACTAATGCATCCCTTACTCGCTGCAACAATGCAGGCATGTCTATGTTCTCCACCAAGGACGGCTTGTATGAGCGTGCAAGAAAGAAGTTTAAGATCCAAGATGGCATCCGCTTGTTCAGCTACCCATTCTACAAACAGCGGCGTGCAGATGTCCAGGCATTCTTTGCACAGGTGAGTGGTCTTTTCTTTCACACATGAATCTAGCTTGTGATTGCAGAGTACTGATGCTTTGACAGCAGATACATGTGCAGCAAGAGGTAAATAGCTGCAGCTTTATACAGCACATCTACAGGAGTGGCAAGTAGGAACAGGAGACAACACATCTACAATACAGGAGTGGCAAGTAGGAACAGGAGACGGCAAGCAGCATGCCACTGGATCAATCAGTCTAATTGGCCAGAATTGCAGCCAGCCTTGGTTAGAAATGCTGTCTCCCAGCAATTGTGCATACCGAAATCTTCCCCCACATACCAGCTCCTGCCAAGCAATCCAAAATGTAGCTTCTTAACGCCAGTGGGTTGTGATCACCTTGCACAGCACATTACAGGCACAGCCTGTACTGTATTCAATTATCCTCAGCCTGCCTCACAGCACATACTTAAAGATCCCTTTTGGTTTCTCACAGCTCACACATATCTTGAGGTACCGCTTTCACCTGTCTGCAGATCTACTCTGAGGCCCAGGCCAGCAAGGCTGCCCAAGGTCATTATGCAGTAGCTCAGCTCCAGGAGCTGGGGGTGTTGCAGCGCCACTACACCATGAACATTGATGGCTTGGCTGAAGTTGTAGGGATGGATACTTGGCACCCTGACTTCAACCCCCAGGGTATCACTGTGGAGATGCATGGGAACATCAGGTGCGGAAGGCGTTGGGATGCAGGACATGTCCTGGATTTAAGTTGTGGCTGCGACTTGCTTAGTTTGCAAAACCCTGCTTTTCATCATTCCAGCACTGCATGACGGACCCCTGCTTTTCTTGTCCGTGCCCCCCCCCCCCCTGCGCTGGACACTTCACCAACGTCCGGGGATGGGATGCAAGCAGTTAGTTCGTTGTTGGGAAGTATATATGTATAATCTGTATGGAGCTGCATGCAATGGAAGGCGGAGCAAGTCGGTTCAGGACAGCATGGTGCAGGGGCATGAAGATGCAAAGCAGTGTGGGCAGGAGCAGTAAGCTTTTGGTTTGCAGTGTAGGTTGCAGACAACACTGATTTCCACGCAGCGCTGTTGAGGAACACAGCGCTTTGGACAAGTACATGCAGGTGTGAGTCCAGTAGGTGGACCTGTGCTCCTGGCTAGGTTAGAATAGCTTACAGTATGGAGCAGGGGACACATGCTCTGGAAAAATTGACTTTCATTGTGAATGCAGCAAACAGGCTTATCAGATACCATGCAGCAGTCTGAATGGTGTCAGTCTGCGGCCCCAAATAATGGTAGCACTCTTCAACGCAGTGGCGGTTGCTGTTTGCTTAACTTGCGCTGTTCCCTTGCAGGAATGTGGTGTGTCCTCAGTGTCATGGGATAGAGCCCTTGAGCCGCAGCATCATCAACACCATGAAGCAGCACAAGCCAGTCAACTGCGGGAACTGCAAGGAGGGGGAGATGCGCTTCAAGGTAGGTGAAGTCATCCGTGTGCATAAAGGCTGCTGTGGGGCCCCCACCCGGCTGGCTGGCTGAGGTTGAGTCATATTTGAAAGCTGAGAAGATGAAGATGAAAAAGAGAGGCTGACAAAATAGGTGCTGCTGCTTAGTGAAGCCATGCATGGCGCTGAGACACAGGTGTCATATGATCCAGTGTTGCAACACACCCACGCCTATCTGCTGCTTCACCAGTCAGCTTGCGGAAATAGTGGGGGTAATGTGCACGCAGAGGAACGGATTCGTCTGGAAAGACACTGCTACTTTGGTCAGGGGAGGAAGCCTTGTGTATCACCATTGGGTTTCAACATCGACCCATCTTTCCCCTTGGCTGGGTGTGCATTGGAGTAGCTCTGATCCTTTTTGCTTGGAGCAGTTTTGCCCCACACCATGCTCAGCCTGTGTGGCCCCACCGACCTGCTGTTACTGCTTCTGTTTTTAAGGTGATGCTATATGATGATGAAGAGGGAGACTGCATCACGCCTGAGGATGTGTGGGATGTGCTGGAGGAGGACCTGGCTGTAGCAGATGCTGTGCTGTGGCTGGGCATCAGCTTTGAGCAGAGTGCATCAACAGAGTACTTCAGGAAGGTAAGCAGCCTCAACATGCTGGAATGAGCTGGTTGGTGGCCTGAGGAAGGGGGGATTGGGTGATGCCAGCTCTTTCTTGGAGGGGGTGGCGCTGCTTAAGAGGTTGGGGACAAGCGCCAATGTTGCATCAGAGGAAGCTGTGGTGCCTGAAAGACTGGCCAGCTGGGGATCAAAGATCACGCTGAATCTTTGGTCTGGTTCTGATTTAGCTAAGTGCATGGGCTCTGACTGACGGATAGGCAGAGGTTGGAGCTAAAGGAAGTGCATGGCTTTTCCTTTGCCTGTGTACTCTTTGCTGCTTTATGTGGTGCTCTGCTGCTACTGTGGTGCATTTGATGATGTGGCTGCTCTCAGCAAAATCTGCCGCTGCTTGGAGCACACCTTCCCTGCAGCTTTACTCCTTCTGGGTGCAAGTAACTGCTAAGAAGTGCTGCTTTGCTATATGCTGCTTCAGGTGCGTCACATGCTGTCCTCCAGTGGCCGCCTTCCCCATGTTCACCAGGTGGTCATCAACCCCTCAGAAGATGCGCTGTTCAACCTCATGTCTTCCTGTGCCAACAAGGAGGACATCCAGGTGCTGGAGGTGCTGGGGGGAAGTGATGATGTACTGCCACAGCTGGTGCAGCATCTGGAGAAAGTGCTGCTGGGGAAGGAGCCGTCTCCACCAGCAGCAGGGGTAGGGGGGGCAGGTCCAGCAGTAGCAGCGGGTGCTGTGAGAGTAACAGCGGCGGCAGCAGCAGCAGGGGGTAGGGGAAGAGGGAGAGGCAGGCGGATGTCATCGTCTTCTCGGGAAGCAACGCCAGACGTTGCGGTAGTGGGCGCAGTAGCAGCTGGGGCAGCAGTAGCAGCGGTTGCAGCAACGTGCAGTGTTATGAAGCCTGAGCTACCATATGGTGCAGCTGCTGCTGATGGTGGTGGTGGTAGAAGTGTGTTGATGGTTGGTGGGCAGGGAGGGCATCATGATGACTTAGCGAGAAGCTCCAGTCGAGCAGCATCACCTACGGAGATGGCAGCAGCAGCACTGGAGACCGCCATAGCAGCAGCAGGAACGCAGGAGTGCAGGGATGCCTTGCGAGCAGTAGCAGCAGCAACCATGGCGGCTGCACCAGCGGGGATGGCAGCCGCAGTTGCCCGTGCAGCAGCGACGTTGCTGGTTCAGGGTGGGACATCAGTGTCGGGCAGGGTCAGTGCAGAACCGCACAAAGAGGCGGTTGCAACAACATCAACAGCAGCAGCAGGTTGTGATGCAAGCATTAGATCTGATGCTACAGCAGCAGCAGCAGCCACAGGACCATCTGCAGTAGCAGAAGCAACAGTGGCAGGTCATAAGCAACCAATTGGAGCTCAGGACCAGGATATAGCAGCAGGGAGAGATGTAGCAGGTGCCGGCGTAGGTGTTGCAGGTACAAGTGAAACACACCCGACAGCAAGAGGGGCAGCAGCTGGACTGGGCATGAGTCCTGAGGCGCAGTTAGCAGTAGGAGGAGAGGTTGAGCAGCAGCAGCAGCAGCAGCAGCAGCAGTGTCAGCTAGGACAGCAGGCCGCTGTGTGCCCGGCTTGCGGCTTGGGGCAGTGCCGCTGCCGGCTTGGCAATCCTATCAAGGCATAGCTAGTGTAACTGGTGGCCTCATACCTTGGATACCTTCAGTCTTGCTTCCATGTTCTGATCTTCTGTGTGGTGGTCTGGAACCCTGTCTTTGGGTCTACTTCCGATGCTGTTTGGTCGTACGTTTGTGACCTGTGACATGGGACATGTCGGAATATACAAACAAGTGTTGCACACTATCGGGCTGTTCTTGCCATCCTTCCTTTTTTCAGAAAGGAAAGATAGCAACAACAGTCTAATAGCGTGCACTACTACTCAGTGACTATTTGTATATGAGTCATGCACTAAGTGGCCTCATATTTCCACATCCCGGGGGTGGGCAAGGAGCCGGATTCATACAAGTACGCAAGGCTAAGGCCGTTGCTTACTTGTTACGGCTCTATGTATCATACTAGCTCTGGGCGTCAGAACCGTCATGGCTGCTTACGCGGTTACTGTCCGAGTGATGCCATTAACGGGCCCGAGCGCCGCTTCGCATACAGGCTCCGATCGTCCGTGGTGCCGAGCCGAGGAGAATCTGAAGTGCAGGAGATAGAGCCGGTGGATAGAGCGTGCCACGATGAGGCACATAATGGGGCCACACATGGCATCAACATCCGAAACTCGCCGCAAGTTGCGCTATCCTCATATTTGCACGGTCGATTCTGTGCCAGTTACGCCGTGATGAATGATGCCAATTTGAAAGTATAAGTATAAAATTGTAAGGTGCATGAATGCGATATGATGGGATGCAAGGAAATTGCCCTGCCTACGCCCTACCTGGGTACATGCACGAATGCGATCCGATGAAATGCAAGGAGTGAGGTGCCTACGCCCTTTCCCCGGGGGCCCCACACATCACCCATAAATGGGTGAGTTTTCACCCATTGCCCTGTGCAGGATGCCGTGTCCGAGATTACATACAGCAGATGGTGGATCCCTACCCAGAGAAAAGGGACTCAGAAAACAACCATAGCGTGCACTTGAACAAGCAACACAATGATGTGGTCAGAGGTTTTTTTTAGTTTTTTGGGTTTTTGATGTAATGATGCCCCACCCCGCCACTAAGAAACTGGTTGGAGTCATGCTTGGGTCCTGCACGGCCCAAAAGGCTGTGCAGTGGTCTTTCTTAACGTATGATGATGCCCCCCACCCTTGCACATGAACCACCAACTAGGCACCCTGGAAGGCACCCTGAGTTGATTCAGAGCGAGATAATTCAGCAGGTTCAACAACATGAACACCTGTAAACAAACATGCACCAGCAGCCAAAATAAGAGCTTGACCTTGGTCGTGCTCCCCGTGCCCTTTTCCCTTCCCTTGCATGGCGCATACCAAAGACATCCAGTACACTGTTCCATCTCGTTGTTGTCATAACAGCTTGCGGTGCGGGTCGTGTAACACTGTTGCTGCATAGGTTATGTGCATTATTCCAAGTAGACCTGAATTGTGTCAGTTCCACTCTGGTAATCCACAAGAGGCTGTGACAGGTCCAGCTTGTTACCCATCGCAGCTTCAATCATCTCCTGCAACAGAACCAGCAGAAGCACCCATAGGGAAGTCGGTTAGACCAGGGTTGACCCGCCGCACAACTGGTGACTCCACCTTTTACTACTTCAAATGGGCAACTCTTTCTCACACTCTCTTTCAGAGCTCTCATGCAGTCACTTGGCATGCAACCACAAAAAAAAGGACATGAACTAGGACAGCGACCCTGTCTAATCTAGCCTTAGCCTTAATGCAGCAGTACAGTCATAACCCCAGATGCAGCCCACATAAACCTTCCTCGCCTTCCCCCCCCCCTTCGGCCTTCCCCCTGCCGTTGCTTTTCCCCTCACATATTTGCACTCTATATGCTGAGAGTCAACATTAGAAACCCCTGTGTCCTAATGCTGTAACCGATACTTCCGTTAAAGCCATGATTGACCAACCAGTGTCCTCATTCGCCAGAACACTGAGCGCAACGTTAGAAACCCCAACGTTAGAAACCCCCCTCATCCTCAACTATGGCACTTTTGCTATGCCATACCACAACAGGTGTGACATACTACCCGTGCATTTATTTGTATCACACACCATGGCTGGCCTTCTGTCAATGGCGCACTATTTGTGAGCAAACAAGGGGCCCAGCCGCCTGAACGCTTTGCTGGCTTCTGTGCACCCACCGTGCGGTTCGCACATATTGGGCCGTACATATGGGAGCAGCACAGCGTGAGGGGCTGGGCTACTCCTTTGCTCATGAATACTGTGCCTTTACAAGAAGCCCAGCATGGTGGAGCCATGCAATTATTTGTATACAATGCAAAATCGCTGGCCGCCCCTCACCTCAGAGAGAGAGAGAGAGAGAGAGAACTACGCAGAGAAGGGGGGAAATCCCTTCTTGCATATGTTAAGGGAGTGGACCCTCACCTCAAAGTTTACTCCAGCCACTTGAGGTATGAGTGAGGTGAGGCCACCAATGAAGCCTGCTGGGATACGTGTCTCAAGCTTCACAATCTGCAGGCAGCAGGGAAACAACACACCTCAGTGCGGCAAGGTGTTATCATCGTGCGGTTAGGGTTTAGGGTTTAACACATGTCAGTGGTCAGCGGGCAAACTTTTTGGGCATGATGCATTACGCAGTACAACAAACCTCAGTGGCAGCAGCCAATCATACACCTACTACTAATTTTCATGATTTGTCATAGCAAAACTGGCAGAGATTCTGCGTCTCTGTCTCAAGTCGTTAGGAAATCAGAAAGGTGGAACAAGGCTGGGAATGTCTTGGGTACGCACCCAACACATGCCTAAACCTCATACATCTAGTGTGTAAAGAAGGAACAAAGCACACGGGTTAACAGCACCACCATGCTGGACCACTTCTTCTTGCGCAGCAGTACATGGTTATCAGAGCGTACAAGTAAGTTGCAGATTTCTTCATTGCCCTTCATGCTTTGCTCTATACTATAAAAAGCACCACAAACAAGGCTTATATGCAGAATAATTATGTTTGTGTACTTAGCTGATGCTTTGACTAAGGTGGCATTCTAGCGTAGATAAATGGTGTAGCATCAAGGAGTTTCTATTAGACCCATTAAGAACAGCCTTGACAAGTTCATTGAGAGCTGCCTGTCTTCTTACCCCTGTTCTGTCATCAGTGATCTTCACTCTGAAGTACTTACTGCGCCTGAACGCATCCCAGGCATCTTTACTACTGCTGCTGCTGCCACTGCTGCTGCTGCTGCTGCTGCCAGAGTACATCAGGGAGGTGCCTGGTACGCCAGCAAAGATGCAGCACAACACTGTTAAAAAGCCCCAGGAGGATTCGGCCAAGGATGAAGAAGAGATGGACGTCACTGGATTGCTTTGTGAATAAGAAGTGCTTCGCCTGAGCACACAAGACATGCCCAAAGGTGCTTTGCAAGAGATGGTATTGTCCCATCCCCTAAATCTGGAATGTTACTCACCCCGCTTCTGTTCACCCCGCTTCTATTCGGACCTGGTAAAACAAGTCACTATATGAAAAGGAGCTTCACGGATACCCCGGGACATGCTGACCCTTCCCTCGTTCCCTGATTGCTCCCCTGCCCTTCTGCAATCTTCCCCTGATTCAGTCCCCATCCCAGAATGCTGCTCCACATCTCCCAACTGTCTGCCCCACATTACCCTGTCATCCTTGCTCTCCTGCCGCCTCCTCCTGCACAACCAATTTCGTTCATAAAAACCACCTCTTTTTATAGGACCAACCCCAATGTTCCGTTCTCCAATGCCCCTGTCTGTGTCTCATGCCCCGCGTTTTGCCTACCCCACTCTCCCCTGCCCACCTCCATCTGACCGTCCTCCTCCTGACTCCCCCATCCATCTGCCCCGCCCCCCAAAGGGCCTCACCCCGCCTCCTTCTCTACCCCCCCCCCCCTTCCACCACTCCCCCCCTTATGTGTAAGCGGCGTGACTCCCCCCCACCCTTCCCTCCCTCCCTCCCTCCCACCCCCTCCCCCCCTCCTTCATGCCCCACCCCCCCACCTCCAGGCAGCATGACCTCATCAGCTTCCACCAGCTCACTAGCACCAGCAGCACTGGAACCATCACCATCTGATGGTGCTGCTGCACTTGCAGGCTCTGCTGCTGCTGGTGTTGGTGCTGATGGTGGTGGCGATGGTGGTGGCGATGGTGCATCAGCTTTTGCTGCTTCACCAACATCTGCCTCTGCCGCCGCTAATGTTACAGCTGCTGCTGCTGCCGCCGCTGCTGCTGCTGGTGCTGTGTCACTAGTGTGTGGTGTGTCAGGGGCACCGGGTGTGACGGTGGATATAGCATATCTTGCCTCCTCATCATAGTACTCCTGCATAACAAACACACTCAACTGGCAGTAAGCAATCCTGCCCTGGCAGCTTTCAGTTAGCATTCCATCATGGTTCCATGTACTTACCGGTAGTACAAGCCTTGTTGCAAATGGGTGAAAACGTTAAACCCTAGACTCCATACATACATGAATTACCTTTACGAGCATCTCTTCCTTGCAGACTCTATCACATGCCACAAGCACAACAATTCGCAGGGGGTCTGTACGATACGATACAACAACCAATCTCGTTCACATCAAAATGCACAGGAGGTGAGCTGCGGGGCTCTTTGCTACGGTTGGGAGGGTCCTTGGGGCATTATGCATCACTCAACACAACACCCAATCTCAGTGGGTGGAAGCATCATAGACAAGGCAGTACCCCTAGTCCCTACATGTTGAGCACTTCCTACATGTCCCCAGCAATTTCACCCATACTTTGGATATAAACACAAGCTGCCTCGCAAAGCAAACTACTGCTGAGTCTCCAGAGTCTTGGCTTTTTTGCAGCTCATCAACAAATCAGACGCCCCTTCATGCTCTCGCTGCCGGATTCCTGAGTTCAGATCACCACAGGGATCACAGCTTTGGCTACAATTTACTCATCCCCAACTCACTGGGAAGCCCACAGCCATCTGTAGATCCACAAAGGTTCCCATTTCCCTGGGTCCTGGGATTCTCCCCAGCTTCAGCCCTTGAAGAGCATCTTGCATGGCACGTACTGATACCCCTAGGAGGGACAGAGGGTAGGCCACTAGCTTGAACCCCATGGCTTGCAGCTCATCAGGGCTTAAGATGGGGGTCTTACCACCTCCCTCTAGCATGTTAGCCATCTGTGTTGCGGGGGGGGGGGGGGGGGGAGGAGGGAAGGAGTTGGTTAATGCGGGTGGTGGGCAAAACTGAGACGCCCCTCTTTGGGGCAAGGGGTTGGTTAAAGCAGGGGGTTGGTTAGGGGGTGGGGTTGGTTAGGGGGTGGGGATGGGTAGGGGATGGGATTGGTTAGGGGGTGGTGATTTAGGCAGGGGCAAGTCCGGGTCAAGGGCAAGTGCAACACGCAGCACTGAGAAGTGGATGAGGTCTGATCAAAACATTCCCTGTGCTGCTGTCAGCAAACTGTCTACTGGTTTGGATGTGGCCGTGATTGTACTTTATCTCTTAAGCTGAGCCGCTGAGGCAATGGTTGACATGCACACACCTCGGCCCTAACATAACCCATCAGCCATGCTCCAGCCTAAACCTCCAGCCAAGGATAACACAACAGTACCCTCAACCTTCTCACGCAATGCCATCCCCGACTCACATCCCAGCAGCAGCACACTCCAGATAAAAGAGCCTATGTATCCGCTTCCACCCTCCACCCTCCACCCTCCGCCCCCTCCCCCCGTTACCTTGGGCACCACCACAGCTGCTTTCCCCATGTCATGTACACCCCCCCCCCTTACCTTTTCCTCCCCCGTCGCATTTGCATCGTCCCATAAGTACATGCTACCCTCCCCCCCACCCTCCCCCAGCACCTTTAGCGCCCCAGTTGTCCTTCCCCCCCACACCCCACACACCCACTCAAACCCCTTGTCCTCTACCCCTCCCACTCATCCCCCCCCCCTCCCCTCCCCTCCCCTCGCCCACCCACCCACCCCTTTCCCCAGCGCCTTGGGCACCCCAGCAGCTGCCCCCCAAAGGTCAGATATTCCTTCGAAATCCTAGACAACCCCCCCCCCCCACCACCCCTTACCTTGGGTACCCCAGCAGCTGCCCCCCCCAGGTCACAAAACATCTTCATCTCCTCCAGTGATGCCAGGGCATCAATGAACAACACGTCAGCACCAGCAGCAGCAAAGGCCTCTGCACGCCAAAACGCCTCTTCTAAGGACTCTGCTTGACGTGCATCAGTGCGGGCCACAATCAAGATATCAGCTCCTTCATTCCTACATAGCACAACCCAATGAGGGAGTCAGCACCAGCGGGATACGGAACAGCAAGTAACAGCAGAAGAAGAGGAGGCTGCAACATAAAAGATAGCAACACAGATAGCAGCCGTAAAGCTAGGAGCAGGACTGGCAGCAATAGCAAAGATAGCAGCAGGAACAGCGACAAGCACTAGAAGAGCAGCAGCACTGACAGCAGTACAGAGAGCAGCGGGAGCAGCAGTAACAGTAGCATTAGCGGCAAGCATCATGACAGGACCAGTACCAGAAGCAGCAGGAAAGGCCTCTGTTTTATGCTAAGGATCCTGCCAAAGAGTTTGCTTGGCACGCACCAGTGCCAGCAACTCTACCAACACCCCTGCTCCCTGACAAGGCTAGAATGATCTTATAAACGTTATCATTAATACATAGCTGTACATCAGAGGCAACTCAGCTGTTTGTCCCATCTTCCTATTGTTGTGGCACCTTCCACTCCTGCTCTGACATAGCACAGAATGTTACTTCAGAGAATCCAAACCCTAGACCCTAGACCCTAAACCCTAAACTCTAAACCCTAATGCTACCCTGAGCCCTGCCTGCTGTTCCTACCTAGCATCCACGGCAGCCTTGATGCGTGACACTGCCTCCTCCCTGCTTGTCACCTTCTTCCCACGAACATGACCACACGACTTGGGGGAGATCTGGTCCTCAATTAGAATGCCTGACATCAAGCAGATGGTGTAATGGATTAGGTAATGGTGTAATGAGTTAGGGTGGGGTGGGTGGCATGGGGGATTGGACAAATAATCTGAGCATTGCTGATTTCATATGTGCATAGAGGCCATATAGGCAGAAAAGAACAGCTAGCTTACAAGGAAAAAGCAGCAAAAACAGCAATCAGCAGCTTGGAAGGCACACACAGAGACAGAGTGCAATCAAGAGAGAAGCTGTGACATTCTTTCCACCCTTGCTCAGGTCGGGAAAAGGTCCCCAATTGCTCCCCCCCCCCCCCCCCGCCTCCCCTTGTTTTGAAAGCCCCCACCTACTACCCTGCTGCCTCCTTCCCAAACAACCCTCTTCTCCCTCCTTGTCCCGTGCCTTCCTCCAGCCACCGTCCCCATCACCAGCTCCAACCTATCTCCCTCTAGACCCTAAACCCTAAACCCTAATCCCTCCACACCCTCAGCTCACACCAATGGACAGGGTTGCACTTACATCCTATCAGTGATAACTCCTAATACACGAGATCCTCCCCACCTCCCACCCCCATTCCCCCCGCCTCCACCCACCCTGCCCCCGCCTGGCAAGGCCCCACTTATACTGGCCCCCTGCCTAGTTTCCTCTTTGCTGTTTGACAACGACGAAAAAACAGGAGCATAGTCCCCATGCAAAGCTCTAAATTTGTGCCTAACGCTGATGTCAAGGCCAAAAGCAACACAGGCATGGACGCAATTTACTCAATCAACTACATTGACTCAATGTGTTACACCTCCGCTGTATTTTGTGACAGCTTTAGGTGCGGGGCCTATGGCACTTTTTGCTATGGCATATCACAAAATTAAAAAATAACAACAAAAAAAGTATTAACAATAATAAAAAAAGCAGCTGCTCCAGCTGCTGCTCCTTGCTGTTCCCCCTCCCCTCAGCCCCTGGTACCTGCAAAGCCTGCAGCAGCGTATCCTCTCACAGTGCGCTTCACATTGATGGCATTACCATACCCAGTGTCACCATCACCTATGATGGGAATTGATTTGGTGGCTTCATGGATGTAACGACCCTGTAGGACAAGAGCAACACGATTAGGCAGGGCCTTTTAACACCGGCCAGTACCTCCCCAGTCTCGACACTTGCTGCCACTACAACATTGAAAACTACCAGACAACCCCTGCAGGACAAAATAGCACATTTAGACACCCCCTTCCAGCAAGCAATTTTCAGATTTGGACTCTTGTGTTTACTGGTGTGATTTTGATACGCCATCAGCGTTAACTGCGCTGCCGACTAGTTCACCTTTTGATTGAATATTGTGCAAGACAAGATAGCATATTTCAACACCTCTTTCCAAATTCCAAGTGAGCTACGGGGCTCTTTTGTCAACTTGGCAGGCTAGCAAGCATTTGCGTTATCCATACAGCAGGACTTTCTCACATCTTGAGCCTTGTCTTTCTGGCCACGGTCTGTTTGGCCCTCAGCATTGCTGCTCTCGTCTTGTTTATTTATTAACTGATTCCTGCTGGGCCTGAGGGCTAATCCCGTAGATTCAACCACAAGGCCCCATCAACTATAACCAGGGTTTTGTGTGGCAAACAGTATCTGGCTATGCAACGCAGCTCAGAAACGCTTCTGTGTACTGCAGGAGCTGTGCTCTTGATGCAGACTGTTCAGAAAGTTCGTTGGCTGCAGGCGCCCTGCACCTTCCTCCTTCCCATGGCACGTGTGACTGCATATGCATGGACCCAAAACTGGTGCTGCCATGCACCTCCGAACCCAAAAAAGCAATCAACCAGTTTCGTGTCCTGGTATCTTTAAACATTTGTGGAGGATGTAAGATAAGGAGGCTGAGTCAGATCAGTTATATTGTTGTTGTGCTTATGGCCCGCACCTGGTCTACCATCTCATAATATGATAGAAGCCCTGTGTCTGGTGCACCCAGGCGAGCTGCTGAGGTGCAGAAGCCGCTCATGAAGGCAAAGTCAAACCCTGGATCAGGCAAGGTTTGACCGGCGGTTAGGTGAAGTATCATAGCTGCTGGAGGCAGGGACTAACGTGATGGCATAAAACAGTGCAGCAGCCTGCTGTTAGGAACCAGCTGCTGCAGAGGCTTTGACCCTTGCAGCATTGCCCACTGTAGCTGCTGCTGCTGAATGCTCTGTTGGCGTTACCTGATTTCTCTATAAGACGCGCGCTGATGCCATCATGACAGCAGGGGCCCTGAAAAGGTTTCAAGGAGTAGTTAGCAAGGGACCTGGTGTTGGAGGCTGGTCCACTGGGGTACATGGGTCCCACATGAGCGGTACCTTTATGATGTCTGGCCCAGCAAGCAGCTCACGTAGCTGGTCTGTGCGGCTGGGTAACGCAGCACAGACTTGCAAGCGCCTAGGGACACGTGGACCTTTGCTAGCGTTATGCGCATGAGAATAGCGACCTAGGGCCCGTGGTCGCTGGATGGATGTTCCGGTCAGCATCGTGACTGGACCGTTATCTCTGGGTGATCAAGCCCGTTGCTTGCTATCAGACCAGTCTCACAACCCCTGTGCCGTGGCCACTGATCCCAGTACCGACATGCGCTTCAGGACACCTAAAAACAACTCGAGCAATGAGTCACTGGACTAAGTACCAGCCCCCATAGGACTTATTGATTGTTTCCATGTTGTTTGCGTGACAAGGGAGCTCAGCACTGGGGACTTCTGCCTCACCAGTGACGCTCCAGTGACACTCGGTGTGATGGGCCTAGTGATACCTGTGAAGGCCTGAAGGGCATTATCAATAGAGTAGCAGCTATGCTGCCTTCGAGTGTCCATGGTCCTTCCTCTGGTAAGGTCCTGGCGTGAGCAGAAAAGTGCAGTAAGGGGATCTTTGCCATTGCCTAGACTGACCTTGCCTAGACAGCATGGTCATCATTTGATTTTTATTAGCGAAATCATGTGAAGGTGCCATACTCACAGACGCAGTTTAGGACAACACAATCAGTGCTGGTTCTATTACCCTATTACAATCAATGCTGGTTGGCGGCTCATTCTTCATTTGCGAGAGTTTTCCTCTCATAATCTAGCTCAATTTGAATGTACTGGTGGCTGGGGCGGATGCTAAAATCGGACTTTCCAGATCACCAGATCACCAGATTACCAAACAGCCCAGAAGGCCATCCCAGAAGGGCATCCTAGACTGATTCTCACTCTGTGCCACTCACTATACTGTGCAGCCTGCTGGCAGCAGGCGTGCTTCTTCATGCCTTTATGAGGAATGCAATAACAGAGAATCAGATCTCACTCTGCTTTTTTTAGGCAATGGCACTGGCACCGGATCAGCCTCAACACTGACAGAAACAGCTGCTGGTGGTGCCGTCTCCTTACCTCCAAAAAAAGGAAACAACTGCTTCAGACAAAAGCTGGTGGAGGACTGCACAAGAATAAAACATGCTTTGTGGCACTTGATCATGTATACAGTGCGGCACTGCAGGAGATCTACCAGCCTTCCAGCTTCTTCATATGAATGTGTCCCCTTGTGATCAATGATACTTCCATCCTGCATGCAGCCACACACATATATATATATATATGTATCATGCCTCCCATGCCCCGCTACCTCTTGACTCCTCGCCACAGGTCCCTCACCTCTGTGTATGATGCACTGAGCTTCCTGCTTCCCGGGGAGTTCCAAGCCATATGGCACGACACAAGCCTACATGAGTCTAACACCAATCCTCCACTAGCGGAAGCCTCTGATACTCACCAAGGTCAAAGCAGATTGCCTCATCGTTGCTCAGCCGGGAGGCCCTGATGGTATTTGAATCTCTGGTGATATTCCGATCTATGTGTCAAGGGAGACCACTGCCCAGCCCTCCGGGCCATGCAGCACCCAAGCATGACGCCAACCAGTGTGTTAGGGGTGTGGGGTGATATTCCGATCTGTGTGAGATAGACGTTTGCACCGTATCACTGATGTGCTGCCGCCCTGGCTGAGCAGATGCCTGGTGTTCCAGTCTGCAGTCTGATAGTTACATGAATTTAGTAGAGGGTGAAGGGTGAAGGGTGCGGAAGGGTTCCCCCTTCTCCTTACTGGGATAAGTCACAGCACAGCTTGCAGCGCCTAGTGCATGCCACAAGGGCTCCAGCCAATTTGCTAACGCCACCGTGAGAGTTAGTTGGTGGGTGGTTTCTTACTTGATCCTCTACTAACAACTGAATCTTGTAATGAGATCGCGCGGAGCAATTGCTGCTGGGGTTGTAGGAGTTTTGGTCATCCATTCGCTTTCTATTTCAGCTTAGAAAAACAAAAGATCCCCCTCGCGGAGTCGTAAGCAAATGTGTGCAGGTCACAAGTTGTGGGGCAGGGAGCATGTGGTACAGAGTGAGATATCTTTCTTTGGAACAAGTGGTGTGTGTAGAAAGGCCTTGCAAGGAGGTAGGCCAGGATATAGATGAATTGAGATGTTTGTTTCTTCTGCCGAACCAAGAAGGCGAGGTCCTCACTGGAAGCGACACAACAGGGTTCTTGGTTAATGGTTCGTGCTGTGCAAGTCGTACAAGCTTGACAAAGGGCCATCACCCGCTGATTATTGATGATGCCTTGTGAGGCTTTGGGAGTACCTCCAAGGACATGGCGAGTCCACGACAAGCTGCATTGCTGAGCGGGGCTTTGAAGGGCTAAGCGTGATTCTCATAGTCAAAAATTAGTCCTTCATTTTCCAATTGGAATTGTAGGAAACGATCGTACCCGAAAGCTTGCAACCGAGCTAACTGTTAGCTGTATCAAAAAAATGTGACCTGCCGTGGCCAATCCTACTGCCTGGAGAATGGGTAGCCGGATAAAGTTGTGCAGCGCTACATGTGCACCAATGATTCGTTTCGTGGCGCGCATGCGTCCAGCCGTGGCAACTCCCTGCCACTTTCCCCATGCATGCAGTAGTACGAAGCTAGGCAACGCAGCAGCCTCATAGCTACGATACTCTCTACCAGTCGCAGTACATAGCCACCGCTCTGTGACGTGCGTAGCCCCTCATAGACGTGCATAGGCCAACACAACATGGCCAGGATGATACGTGCCTAGAGTAGGCCAACTTCGGTGCCGAGGATCACCAGAATGATGCAGAAGTGGGTCACTCGTTGGCCTAGGGGGCCCGCTAGCAAGACAAAGTAAAACACATGGGTTTTCTAAGCAGTACCAAGTGCTTGTATTGGTCTATGCACGTTTGCATCGGTCAGAATCCGGTGTTTGAACATGCTTGTAGGAGAGGTACAGATTAGCAATGGCCGAAGCCTACTCTTCAGTCTGGCCATGCACATTGAGAGCTACCGCACGACTGATTACACTTGCCATTCTTATGTATGCTGTCGGCGCGAAAGAAAAAGGCAAGTCTGTTTTAGGTACGGGTCTCCTCTGTCTGCACTTCCCGGTCTGGTGCACTTGCCGGTCTGGTGCATTACGCCCCATTTGCGCTCTGCATGGCACACATATTGTGGTTCTCTACAGGATGTATGTGCTTTAATGTTGTTCGTGATGTTCTCTCATGGATCCCCGCTACTACTTGACCCTATTGATGTATCTCGACCGCAGAGGAGGGCTACGATGTGGCCCCATCCGAGTCTACAGACACTCCCATCACGACGAGCGATTCTCTGGGTGTACTACCGACCGCTGGCACGAGAAATCCACGCACCCTCAGGCGCTACCGCTTTCCTCGTCTTCGATCAACCGCAGCAACCCTCACGCCGTTTAGTCCCGAGGCCAGCCAGGGTTCAGTTGTTACCACCAGCAGCTCGTTAGAATCCAACCTATTCAAACTGAGCGTTCCATTATCGGTAACATCAGAGCAAGCTGCAGAAATGGAAGCACGTGCTGCAGCTGCGGCTGCTGCTACTGATAATGGGAGCCTAGAGGAAGTAGCAATAGCAACCGTTGACCCCATCTACAACGAAATCCTCGACCAACACAACATATACCGCAACAGGCACCAGGTCCAAGCGCTGACATGGAGCAATGTATTAGCGTCAGATGCTGCTGCTTATGCTTCTCGCTGCATCTGGGCACATGACCCTGATGTAAAGACTGGGGAGAACCTGTACCTCTCTTGGGACAAAACAGAAGTTGCTGGGAACCTTAGAGGGGCTGCAATCACTTGGTGAGTGCTGGCGTTACAGACATGTGGTCTTCACGCCACTCTTAAGTCCTTCTTGAAGGCCAGCAGTGCAATGATGCATTACATGTGTCGTTTAAGAAAATGTTTGTGTGATGCAAGAAAGCGTTGAGGTGCACAGGTACCCTCTTCTACAGCCTGCCTTGGTTTGATGCATACCCAGTCATGCTGGACACAGGCCATCCGGTCTCATGCAGCAGCTTTTCAGTGCTGGAAATGAGTTTCATGACTTCATGCTTGCAAGAGCTTGTAAGCAGTTCTCACAGTCTGCAGTGGTACCCCCATGTGGGCCTATGGCACTTTATGCTATGGCATATCATGAAATGTAATGATAATAATACCCCCCCCCCCCCCAGGCTGGTTTGGACACTGGCTGCGCCAGGAACCATTGCTTACAGAAGCTGCTGGTGAAGAAGGGCATCCTGCAAAATATGCCATAACTGTTTGTTCACCTGCCTTGGTTTGCAGCACAGTCTGCAGTGGCCAAGCCAACATTTTGGTATGCCAAATATGATCAGCCCGGGCGTGCCAACGCACTCGTTGCGACCTTAATACGATCTTGGTCGCTTGCCACTATCCCTGTGCACACACCAGGTACAAGGAGGGCCTCTATGACTATGGCAACCCCGGTTTCAGCATGCAAACCGGCCACTTCACACAAGTCGTCTGGAAGTCCTCAACCCTCCTGGGGTGCACCGCCAAGGTGTGTGACCAAATCCAAGGTCTGCCGGGGTGGACAGAGGGTGGCACTCTTGTCATCTGCCGCTATTCCCCTGCTGGTAATGTGGAGGGACAGTATCGGGAGAATGTGTTCCCCCCTGCTGCTAGTGCCCCTGCACCTTCCACTATCCCAGGGGGCTGGGTGCTCACGAGTACAAGCTGCTTGAGCTCTGTAGATGCCAGGTTCACCCTCTGTGTGCAGGTAAGGCATTTCCTTATATCTTCTACAGAGATGAGCAAGTTTCAGAATGTACTGTCAGCGAGTATGGCAAGGCTACCAGCCCTACTTGTTATTACATTTCATTATACGATATGCCATAGCAAAAAGTGACATGGGCCCCGCACCTCAAGCTGTCACAAAGAACAGCGATATGGAACAGAATACGGGTTGTCTTCGCCATGTATGACAAGATATGCCTAAACATGAGGTCCAGCGCTACACAGGGTGGGGTACAATCCTGTGTTGTTCGTGTTTTCACATTGGCAATTAAGGGCCTATGTAGTACCGTAGTATGCCGCAAAGCTACTTAATGTTTGTGTACTAAGGGGCTTGACGGCTGGTGCATGTGGGTTGTGACTAAGGCTTGCTTTCCTCTCATCAAATCCCTTATACACCCCTAAAAGCATGGACAGAATGTGCCACAGCTCGCAACACTCCACTCCCCACTTGGATTGGTCTCATTTGGTTACCAGCGGGGCAGTATGGGTTCCCATATGAGCACAGATTTTGCTGTGGTGCATGGAACCAGGGTCATCACTGCAATAATTCGCTGATAGTTGATGGTTGTATGGGAGCAGGTCTTGCTTGAGAATCTAAGGTTAGAACAAAGAGTGAATTACATTCAGGACTCGAGCTTCTTTCCTGTATGGAGGCAGACGATGGTTAGGACAAGATGGGCTCAGGTCCTGAAACAAACTTGCTGGCAGGGGTGCCAAGGAGGTGGCTTGAGAGCAGTATATCTGATTAAACACCTCGACAGAACAAAGCAAGGAGGGTGCCTATGCTCAGCATCAATCCAAGCTTGCCTTAACCTTGCTGGAACTTGTAGCACAACTTCTGAGTGCATGCATTGATGCCCTCTTTGAAAGCGAGTGCGTGCTGCCAGCCTCCCTGCCTGCATTTTTCCACTGGGCTCTTTCCAACTGTCAGAATCACTTACAGGCACCCGCCTTAATCGCCTATCTTACCCCCATGAAGCTTGTTAAGCCATTACAACCAATAAGGCTATGTGACAAGATGTTTTTTATTGCAAGGTCGTGACCATGCTGAGTTACTCGGCCCCTTCTGCTTCCTTGCTGTTCATTGTGTGCAGGACAATGCAAACATTGTATTGTACCAGGGCCGAACCGCCATCTGGGGTAGCCACACGATTGGGAGGGCAAGAAGAAGGCCCTTCAGATTAGCATTGCAAACAGATGGGGGCCTTGTAGGTAAGGATGTGACCCTATGAGCCTTCATTGGCTCCCAATGGATGCCCTTTTGGTCTAGTTAATCTGGTAATCTGGCCCTGAAAAGGGATTGGTATATGAAGCTGTCAGCTGGTTGGGCTGGGGTGAGAAGTACACAGTTGTGTTGGAGCAGTAGGCCCGACTTACTCCTTGCAATGAAATTGCACCTGGGGGACCCATGCTTCTATAACCAGCGGCCACACCCCAGCTAAACCCTGTCAGTGTACAAGAGCCCTACAGTTGCAAGCGGCAGCATGTGCTGTAGTTGGCACACTGTGCGCTTAAGAGAGCTGAGCATGAGAACCGAAGGTCATGGGATCGAACCCCGGGACCCTCTACCAGGCGGCTGAGAACTTTTTGGTTGGGGCTGAGGCCCCGGCAAGGGGGAGGTGCTTTGTGAATTTTTGCTACGGTGGTGTAGAAGGAGAGCCCCCTGCTGCAGCCCCTGTGCCTACTGGTTTTGGGTTTCAGGAGATTCCTGATTTTATGGGGGACTCAGAAAGACACTCACTGCCCACCTCCAACCCCTCTGCGGTGGCTTCTTGCTGCAGCAAAGCAAGTGCACCTACAGCAAGCCATGGCCCACTAGACTGCTGTGCTGTGGTTAAAAGTGTTAAATGCAGCTGAGCACTGTGTGCTCCCAAGTGGCTCCGTCGCCATATCAGCTTTGGAATTTTTGTGGATTTTGTGTGATTTTTTCTACCCACCTTTTATGTCACCATTGGCTTCTACAGGCTGCTGCCTGCAACTTTCACGAATGGGGATGTGGCAAATTATGACTCACAGGCAGTGATAAGGCAGATTGTAGACAGGGTGGTTGTGTGATAATCGAGGAGTGTCACTTCTTCGCCCTTGCATTTGCTCGAGAAGAGGAGAGTTTGGGATTTGCAGTGACCATCTTGTTGCACATTATGTGGGCTGTGTGCTGCCATGAGCGGATGCTGGTCAGAACCAGCAAGTCCCGTGTTACGTGCTTGAGACTGGCAGGAGGTGTCAAAGGGGGTGGTGATGGTGGGGGCAGAATGGGATGGTCATGCTTTCATGCACTTTGAAGAGCTATGGCTCACAGCTTGGACCCATGGTTTGCATGGCAGCTCCGGCAGAAGGTGGGGCGTGTATCCCTGGTAGCCTGTCTCGAACTTCCCAGGAATGCATGTAGTAAACGTGCTTTATGTCCATTGCAAGGAGTAACGGGGTACGCCTGTGTGAGCAATATCCAAGGTAATCCACCAAATTTT